>MU388896.1:0-212348 GCA_022578795.1 Xylariaceae sp. FL0255
AATGCTTAAAATTTAATTTATTATAACTATTTATTTATTTATAAATTTATTTTATAAATAAATTAAATTATTTAATTTAAATTATTATTAAAAATAGTCTTATATAATTTAATCTATAATATAATATTTATTTTATTATATAAAATATAATTATATAATAATTTAATTTAATATAGTTAATAAAATATGAAAAAGTTTATAATATTTATAAAAAATATAATAAAATTTATAGAGGCATATAAAGCCTATAGAGGCCTGCGAGGCCCATGGAGGCATACAAGGCCCATAGAGGTATGAGAGGGCCTGCGAGGCTTATGGAGGCATGCAAGGCCCATGGAGGCATGAGAGGGCCTGCGAGGCCTATGGAGGCATGCAAGGCCCATAGAAGCATGCAAGCCCACACTAACGCGCAGTCTAGGCAGTGCTACCCTAAACCTACCCTAATCTACCCTGAACTTACCCTATAGGCTTTTTTCAGCCAATCAGAAGCTAAGAAATAAGGCACAAAATTCTGGGGTGAACATTCCGACCAGACCAATTTCTCCACACCTCACACCCACTCAACAAACAAAACCCCAAAGTAGAACTTTAGCATAGCTTAGAGGACATGCCCTTATTGTCTAGGTCCACAATTCATTTTCTTGTTCATTCCCAGGAGTTGTGAGATTCGGTTGTAAATAGCGTATAGACTTTTTCAATCCAGGTCTGAGGTTGCCGCACTGGCCACATCTACCTAACCTTTAGAGTACGTTTCTGCATCGCTAGCATATTACGACACACTCTTCGTGTCTTTCTTTACTGATATATCTCACTGCGGCTTCGCATCATGATCAGTCTTTGGCGCACTGCTACTGGCCGAGCTATCTACTAGCCCCTTGTGGGTCAACGTGAAAGCATATCGGTTTGAATCCATTAGAGATTCGGGGCGACATGTAGTTGAGTGTGCCGGCCATGGTCTCATGCTGGATATTGACTGTTATATCGGTATCGATCACACTGGTAACGCCGAAGTTGAGGAGCTTCATCGACCCTTGACAGTAATGTAGTTCACCGGTTCTAGATCGCCATGCATTACCGCATGTGCGCGGAGTACCCGCACGCACTCCAGCATCTCTTTCCAATAATATCACACAAATATGATGTCGAAGTTTTGTGTTATTTTGACCAACCTTGGCGGTTCTTGAGGAGAGGGTTGAAGTCAGGCTCGCCAACCTCCATGAGCTGTTATCCATGTTAGGTGTCTCGTCTCCCGAGATAAAGAGTAGGATCATTATGTATGGAAGGCCATCATGATTACAACACGGAGCGATTGCTTTCCCTGTTCATCTCATAATCTATAAGTTGAATGACACGCTCAACACCTTGAAGTCGCTGAAGCAGTTCAATTCCTCTCCTGAAGCCCTTTTCAGTAAGCTCGTCCGTACACATAAGCGATACTCGCTTCAAGGTTAATATGTTTTCATTACTCGCCGCACTGCGATACTATTAGCCGAGCCCCTCGTTCGATACAGTCTATCTTCGCATCGACTCTATCGTTGACCTTCATTAGCTTTCTCTTTTTCTTGATCGATTGAGTGGCCGTTACGTAGTCGACGATAGACATCTTAGGGGGAGAGAGTGATGGTGCGGGCCGGTAGGAAGTATTCTGGCTCTTGACGGGTAAACTCCTTCAGTCGATGGAGATTAGGGCCCGCTACGAAGCAACGGATCTCATCTCGAGATTGAGCGGCTTTTCCGGCTTGCTAGACTCCCTGCCTGGGCGTTCCAGTGAGACCCGTCTGCAGCTTGGTGGCACTGGAGCCTGAATATCCGCGTGGTGGTCCGACGGAATTTTTGCCATGGATTAGCCTCACGGTGTGGCGAGCCGTTATGGCGCTCACATTGTTGAGCTAAAAGGCTCAAGAGACAGCCCGGCGAAGGCTTCCCGGCCCACACGAGCGTGGGCCTTGTTTGAGTATGACTGCCAAGCACGTCAAAATCGCGGGGTTTGGATGCTGAGACAGCCATGGCGGAATGATTAGCTTGGCATGCTCAATACCTTGAGCTTGTTGACTCTCGGAACCCTGCACGGCGATGAGTACTTCTGCATGGCGTGCTTTCACATCTGGTTCAGTCTGTCTTCGTCGGCCGCGACGAGCTGGCCCACTGAGGACACTTCCAGAGATCTTTAAAACCCGCTTGAGCGACGCTGTAGTCGGAAGCCCGAGGTCATCTCTTGCCCGAGATGTCATTTCGTGATACGATACCTACGTTATCAGTTGGCTCGGTCTGCCCCGTGGTAGAGTATTTTCTAGTGTGCCAGTATCGCTGTTCGCCACCCCAAAATTGGAAGAAATAGCTGACGAGCATGTTGAGCAGATCCTCTGTCCAGATGAATCAATTGAAATCCGTACTGAGCGTACTGAAGAAATTGGCGGGTGGCTGCTTGTTCTCTTATGTTGCCTTTCGCTCCTCTCAACTCGTGTCTGGGAATGCGACTCCCGTTCGATATCCCTATTCTTTCTCTCTGCTCTTGTCCTTTGCGTAGGACCAGATATGGAACGCCGCAGCCCATTTTGCGGGGTTCCGTGCCCTGTGTGTCCCATTGAGATAGACGACTCTGTTGCTAGAATTCGTGCTGCTACCGCGATTGTGGGATTCGCCTGGTGACGTCGGCCTTGCGCGAGCTTCAGGTGTGGGCAGCCCGTCACTGAGCAGCATCTCGGTGAAGGCATTCAAGTCTACCAGCACCAGAATCTCATGTTCGGAGCTGTCATAGAGCGCAGAGTATTGTGGCACACGGGATTCTGAATGCGCTTGCAGCTATGGCTCGTAGTTTCTTCCATTATGGTGGATGGTGCTGGCTACGGCTCGCTTTGATCATGTCTCGATCTCGGGTGCTGCCGCGGCGCATATGTTGTAGAAGTTCGACGTTCTGCAGCCCACGTTCTTGGGCTAACTAGGTTCGCTTAGCAACTTCAAATTCTCTGCGCTCATTTTCTGCGCTGCCGACAGAACAGGCGCAGAGATGACGATTTCCATCAAAGAATGGATAATGTGTAGGGGAAGGATCACAACCTACTTAGTAATGAGTTTATCGCGGTAGGACCATGTTTTGACCATCCATACGCGAGCCAATCAGGAGAACAGCCACCCTGTTAATAACTAGGTAGTGCCCAGCGAGGCCAGAAATGATTTTGTCTGGATGGTAATAAAGACATCTGATCAAGTAGAATATTGCAACTGAATAGGCTGCCCGATCCCGTGAAGAAGACCAACTGAAAGAACCGCTCTCATCTTTGGAAGGAAAGTAGTTTGCCTCCCCAGTTTAGCACTATCACCAAGGATCATCCACGATCCCGATTGGCCCCCAATATTGGGAGAACGGAGCCTCCGAACCCCGATTGTTGGGGTCGATCTCATGCCATTGCGAGTTACTCCATTGGCAGCCACGGCTGCTTAGCAGGGCTACAGCCCATGTAGCGTTGCATACTCTCCAATTTGATGGATGCTCCGTGCTGATTGCCGACCAGTGATGGAGGTTGGTGCCCAGTGAAAGGAAGAAACATCATAAGGGGTGAACAAAAGGGCTTGGTGTGCCGACAGGTCCTTGAAAGCTTTGGTTGGAAATGGTATTAGCGAGGCTTTGTAACGGATGATATCATTGGAGAACCAGAATGTATGCGACCTTGGATACGAGCTTAGCTGGGCGTAGAGTATTGGGGAATGAGGCGCGGATGGTGCAGCTGAGGCCACAACACACTCTTATCATTTAAGTTCAAGCAAATCATTCAGCTTGAATTTCTACTACTTTAATCTGGTGATATCGCCCAATCTATAGGTTAGAGTATTCATGATCGTTAGATACCTAGAGATGCTTGTTTAACCTTGAATAAACTTGGTGGCGTGATCTAGCCCGTCCTACCATGCTGTACAGTGCTGAGGTGCACTGCAGGATTGCCTGTGCGGCACCCAACATCAGTATGACCTTGGCACTGTCGATCATGTACTTAGGCAGCCATTTCTCTCCCTTCGTCCTATTAAAGAGACACATTTCTTACCCTTTACAATATATTTCAGAATATCATTCATCGTTTCATAGGAATCAATGAGCAGGAGCAATTGCTAACCCAGCTGTCCCAGAACCGTGTGCCTTCTAAGGGAGCAAAGTACCTAAAATACCAGACACCTAACGATGGCAGATCAAGCAAAGGATGAGGCAGCCTCAGGCTGGGACTCGGCTGCCCAAGCGTGGTTCGATCACTCGACGGCAAAGCGCATTGACACAGACGTCGTCATAGCAAGGACTCTAGTCCAGCAATATCCCGCCTTGCAATTGGTCATCGCACCACCTGTAAGCAACCTCAGTCTGCTCGCCTACGCCCAAGCCGGACACGCCCAATGCACGCCAATTGAAGACAAGCATAGCAACGTGTTTTCGCCCCTGTCCTGGACCGTCTACCTCCCTCCGTTGCGCCGTATCGACGGAAGCTCCGGCGCGCTGGGCGAGAAGGTCAATTTTGGGAAGTTCGCATATAATTGGCGGGGTCATGACTTCATCTTATATATCGTTGATGGCCGCGACGGAACGAACCCGGCGTACGGCACCACTAGGAATCACTACATCTTGACCGCCGAGCGCAAGCACGCTGATGCACTGCTTCTCGCCGCCGGGAGCTGGAGCAACGAGCTTCATGGCGAGATCTGGGTTTTCGACCAAGGGTATTGGCAGAAAAGTGCCGAGCTCTATAGGAGCATTAGTGGCGCGTCTTGGAATAATGTGATTCTCGATGAAGATATGAAGCAAGCGATTATTGATGACCACATCTCCTTCTTCACGTCGCGAGATACCTACGCTCGCTTAAAGGTACCCTGGAAGCGTGGCGTCATCTATCATGGCCCTCCGGGTAATGGCAAGACAATATCAATCAAAGCTACCATGCACATGCTGTACGCTCTGAAAGACCCCGTCCCGACACTTTATGTGCGGTCGCTGAGCTCGGTGAGTTGGTGATGCCTATCTTTGCACTCGTTACCAGAATTCACATCTACTACCCTTCATGACCTGACACCTGACTTCTGATGCCTCGTCTTGCAGTTTTCCGGACCCGAGTATTCGATCAAGTCCATCTTCGACAAGGCTAGACAGCTTGCTCCTTGCTACCTTGTGCTCGAGGATTTAGACAGTCTTGTCTCTGACCGCGTACGAAGCTACTTTCTCAACGAAGTTGATGGCCTGAAAAGTAATGATGGGATATTCATGGTCGGGTCAACAAACCACCTGGATCTTCTCGACCCGGGCATTGCTGTAAGTATCCTTCATCAACACTGCATCTCTAGTCTCCCGAACTAGGGCTCTAGTCGCAGTCTCGTAAAGAAGCGAAAGAAATTGACCTTTTGATAGAAACGTCCCTCGCGCTTCGACAGGAAGTATTTCTTCCCCGACCCAGACCTAGAGCAGCGTATCGCCTACTGCAAGTTCTGGCAAGGAAAATTGACCGATAACAAGGACGTCGAATTCCCCGACAAGCTCTGCAAGGCTATCGCAGAGATCACAGACAAGTTCAGCTTCGCGTACATACAAGAAGCATTTGTCGCGGCCCTGCTTGCCATTGCTCGGCGATCAGGTGACGGCAAGCGACTCAGCGCGGAGAGCCTTACTCGGGATGTCGGTGATGGCTGGTTGGATGTGCGCTCTGTCAATGGCGGTGGTGATGACGACGATCTGGATGATCTTGTCTTGTGGGTTGAGATCAAGAAGCAGATTGAGACGCTGCGGGAGGGAATTGACGACGAGGAGAAAAACACCAGAGGTGTCTAGAAGCCGAGGTCATAATGCCCTATGTGGTATTGGTAAGTACTAGAATAGTACGCTAGCACGAATAACTATTAGTTCATGACTCAAGATTGTTTCGATGGGTAAGCATTGCTGAATTGACAAAAATCCTAGCATTAACGACAAAGTAAAATTATTGACATATGCCTTGTTACTACCTGAGCATCCCAAAACATATGAACCTGATGTTTTTGATTTCTCTACAAGTCATTGACCTGTATGAAGCGTGAAGATGGCGTACCTAGGTATATTCAGACCTCTGACTATAGGCAAGCAGCCAAAATCGCTGCAGGAACACTTATTGCATATATCCAGACATTCTGCTGGATCCCCATTGCATCCAAGGCATTTATCAACAGCCAACTGACAACCGCCGCCACGACTTGAGGGACCATGATAGCCATATTATGTACAGCTAACAACGCAGGCGTCTCATCAACACGGTCTTCCTCGCCATCTCCTTCCCACATGTCAGTCACACCCTCTCCCCTCTCCTTACCAAACTCAGAGATGTCGTCAGAGCTTTCAGATAATCTAAAGCATGAGTCATGTTCTCTTTTCGCCTTGCGCATGAACTGGGTTCGGGCCCATATAGATGCTTCGTAGGCGATCAACGAGTAGGGGACCCAGTTCGACAGCCCGAACAAAGCGCCGTTAGCACCGAGAAGGATAGAGATGGTAGTCCTGGTAGCAGAGCGTTTCGGGGCTGTTGTGACAAGAACTGCGACGGCAGTGACTGAGGCAGCTAGGCAGAGCAACGCGAACTTCCACACTCTACGTGCGAGAGTATTTTGGCGGTGCAGATCGGGTCCGGCGATACTCGCCGCCTCGTCACCAGGACCAGAATGCAACTTGACTCGCTCGGTTTGCGTGTTGAACTCTTCTTCTTCTTCCTCTGCTTCTCTCTTCTCCCTTCCGCCACCTGTGTCTTTGAAGGTCACTTGGTCTTCAGCGTTCTCCTCGTCTTTATAATATACGGGGTAAGTAACTGAAGAGTTGCCACCCCAGACAGTGGAGGTAAAGATCAAGGAGATCAAGGATGCACTATGAAATAATAATGCTACAGCAGCGACCATCTTGCCAGTGTCAGGTGGTGCTGAGTTTATGGCTGGCCCGGGTATTTGATCTGAGGCAGGTTCAGTAGGGTTTCTATACCATGTTTTCTTGCGGGTTACTCACAGATACGAGACGCGAGTCTGTAGCAAGATGAAGAATAATTGATTAGCGCTTTAGAACTTCAGCTCATCCTAACACAAGTTGCAAAAAATACAGTATCGCTACTCACACGCTCGTATAGTTCAGAACAAAAAACCATGCAAACCAAGACACAAGCTGCACCTGGCATGTCCACTTCGTGATGGGTGGAAGGTGTCGGACTCTCTCCAGCAGTCCGATGAAATGATGGTAGGCTGTTTTCGGCGTCTGCTTGCGCAGCACGTCTTCACAATCCACTGGGCTGGTGTTCTTCGTCATCGCCACTATAGCAAGCATGATTGCTATAAACCCTGAAACAACGATAGACAAACTTCGAAAATCAGGACTGTATCCTAAGCCGACAAGGGCAACAAATATCGACCCCATTGATGAGAAGATACTTATCCGTAGATTGGCCTGGGCCTGCTCGACAGGGGCAAAGTGATCGACGACGGATGCACGTAATCCTAAGGCCAGTGGTTGAATGGAAAAGTTGAGCGCGTAGATGCTGAGTCCTGCAATGAGATGTGTTGTGGTCGTGGTAGCACGGTTTGAGCCCGTGCCAAGAATACCATATGACAACGTCACGGAAACAGGCTCCGCGGCAGCCAGAAGCAGGAAAGATAGTATAGTCCCGCAGCCTCCAGCAAAGATAAAGGGCTTGCGTTTGCCTAGCCGGCCATGGCTCATCTCGCTAAGCGCTGCGAAGATAGGTGGGACGATTATACCAGCTACTGGACCAGACACGACGAACAGCGGGATTTGCGCGTCTGCTATGCCCAGCGAGGATAGGTAAGTCTAACAGTAGTTATACTTCAAGTCAGCGAATCATGTTGCTCCATTGCACGACCACTGAAAATGCGCGGTATATTCATCTGATACTCACAATTCCGAAGACTTGTTGAATGCTCCATGCCAGCTGTAGACTGTTGAGTGAGGCTCAGCATGACTCGTTACCCCGGGAGGGAGGGATCTCCTCTCACCTGAAAAAGGGGACTGTGAGAATTAGAAAGTCCCATTTACTGCTTGACTTGTCAGACACTAGTACATCTTCGGTATAGGCTTTTTCTATCAGAGGAACATTGTCCATGGCGGACTCTTCACCCAACACCATCGCTTTGGTTAGTCGTTCAGTTGCGTACGATCAATGACCTCTCTGCCGGGAACCGTGTCAGGGGTTGAATATTGTCTAAATAGCGTGCGACAAAGGATGATGTCTAGACTAGATTGATTTCCGACAAGCCTTAGAGTTCAATATGTACAGGTATGGCTGTATAAGCTTCATAATAGCGCCGATGGCGACGCTGCATCGAAATTCGCCGGTCCGACCGGGATTATTGCCCGGCCCCGTTAACGCTCGGTCCGGTCGCCGGTCCGATAGAAAAGGTCACTCGCATAACCTTATTCCGCGTTCGAAGATTGGATTGGTAAAGAAAGTGGAGAATTAATTCAAATCGAATGGGATAGCTTGGCGGCGCACCTGTATTTTCTGAAGATAGTGACTGCATCATGTTTGACCGCCAACATTTGTACCACGAGAAGACGATGGTTTGGGAGGCCACTTGTTATGCGAAGTATTTGGGAGGGCTTCTAGTGATCTTTGGTACATTGACACAATGGTATCTTTTGCGAAGTGTCTGGCTGGGGCAGAGATTGCCGGATGTGCTTGGGGATGCCAATGGAATTGCACCACCGGGTATAGTGATTCTGAGCTCATTTCTTCCAGTATACACCTTTTCGAGAAGCAGAATCCTTGCTGATCATCGAGGCCTTGAAAAATCGTATAGTTAACACCAAGCTCACACTTTTTCAAAAAGAGCCGAACTTTGATCCTTTCAACGGGTCAGATTCTCGTTGGACAAGTCTTCTACCCCAGCGTGAGTCGATATTTTGCTCGCTTGTTGCAATCCCTTAGATCAGAACAGACGGCTTACAACTCTCATATCCCAGTCGGCGGTGGGTTCGTAAAGGTCCCAGATCGGCATGGCCATCCGCTTCTTCCAGCGCCAGTCGTGGCCCCAAGCGATGGCACCGAAAGCTATAATGTAGCCGTGTTCCACCAACTACACTGTTTGAACAGTATCGCCGAGCTTGTGGGAGAGCTGCTGCCGTCTTCTGAAGCTTCAACGCGGCCGGAAATCCGTCCTTCGCGTCGCAAACACATCGCGCACTGCTTTGAATATCTCCGGTTGTCTGTGCGCTGCTGCGGAGACACGACATTGGAAGGTCAAGGGAAAACCGTCTCGGCGCCCGGGATTGATGGGTTTGGGAGTTGGCATATGTGCAGAGACTTTGAAGCCATCTCGGAGTGGGCTACGGAACATCGCGCGAAGGACGGCGGGAACCTACCGCAGTAGGGCGGCACTTCTAGCGTAGCAAACCATACCTAATCACCTCAACTAAGTACCTGTGTAATGCAAGATATCACAAGTTTAAGTGGCCCTATGAGAGTTTTTTACACTGGAGGCCTAAGTATCTCTTATTGAGGTTTTCTTTTTCTAGTTCGACTCCAACAATTGATCGGTCTGATAGAAGGGCTCTAAGAATGAGGAACGTCGGGGTGGAATTGCATCATAACTTGATGAATAACACAGATAGATTTTGAAATTTCTAAGTATTGAACTACTTACCTGTTTCATTATCTAACAACTCTTTCTTGTCGAGGCTTATAGTGATAGACCTTCATACACGACACACATTCGACATGTTCATCAGACCTCAATATAATTCGTGTCAAGGCCCACCTTGACAACCTATTTACAATATAGGCATATAACATTCACCGGCTAGCCCAAAATCATAGGCCCCACCCCCGAAATTTCCCAAGACCACCTGGGTGAGCTCCTTTGGATTAACATCTTCCGTCATGAGCTCAACACAGTGTTTCATGTGGGCAGGATCTAGCGTTATATACCCAAGACCGCGGTGACGACGCGTCGTGTGCAAGATGCGCAAGCGCATGACAAATGTGCAGTGCTTGATGTGGAAGTCCTGCGCCGTGTAAAGCGTCGTGGACACGCCATTGGGTATATTGGCAGCCCAGACGTCATCCTGTGAGATGCGGATTTCCTTCTTGGGATCCAGATACCATCCGAAATCGGGGAGCTGCATCCACTCCTCCAGCAAGTCGGGGTCGTGACATAACTCGTGCACCCAGCCCCCCTGACTCGGATCCAACACGCATCCACGAGCCTTGGCACCCTCCGGATCCTCCCACCCATTGCAGTACGTTGTGTTGTAGACGAGGCCATAACCTGCCACCGGAAGGGCCCCACCGGGGATGAACATGCTATCCAGCGCATCGTGATGGGGCCCGGTGCTCTTATAACTGCTGCTACCGCCGCCGCTGCTGTCATGACTGGCAAGACTCCCCTGGTTGTGGCCGCCCGGCTTGGCCGCGGCCGAAGACGGAACGGGAAGGAGGGTTCGAGCTCGTTCGATCTCAACCGTTGCCCGGTGAGTGAGCCAGAGCGATACTCCCCATGCGAAAATGCTCCCAACGATGAAGATAAATCGTAGACAGAGCCAAAGCGTTGAGAGGAGCGTGCGTGGGTGGCGCTGCCGATGGCCGGGCATCCAGCCTGCGGCGATAGTATCCTCGCTGCTTGTTTCGAGCTCGGCCATGTCGCCGTCTGACGCAGCGTCGCTCAAAGCGACCCTCTTATAGGACTCATGAGCGGGGCGGGAAGATGCTGTTATTTTCTCCATCTTGAAGTTGTCTTGGAGTTGTTGTGACGATCGCCTCGGCGTGAAGCTGGGCTGGCAAAGAGACCCCAGAATGTATGAAGAAACAAAACAATAGGTCGTGGAGATAGGCACCTAGTAGGCAATGTTGGCTCACCTGGATGAAATGGGAGAGCCGGTTCCGAATCCGACCCGGACTAACCCCGGCCCGGACCGGCCGGAAAAGGGGGACTTATGGGTGGGCATGGGGAGAACTCAGATACTGCCGTTATGACTTGCCACCTTTTGGCATAGCTTACATGAGGAGGGAGTGAACAAGACGCATAATTAATTCGAGACTCGAATAGGCAAGGGGTCTTTCTTCTAGGTGTGCAAGATAGACCGGGCGACAAGTCCGAGTCGTCATGCGAATCCGTTCTGCTTACACGGACTGTTGAGTCTGTTCGCAAACTATGTTGTCGCGTTCTTTCTATCTTCGCAGTACCCTTGGGTGGTATTGAACAGGCAGAGAAGTCACCGGGGTCGTAAAACCCATCACGCCAAGTAGAACAGATTCTCTTGGCAGAACGATTCATTGTCTCACGGAGCTCTGCGCAACGCCCTCCATGTCCGCCAGGTTCATGTTCAAGGCAGCCGTTAGGGCAGCACGCTCCAAACCGCTTAGTCAGAAGGCTCCGATGATAATTGAGGCTGGACCGCGCAAGTACTTCGAAGATAATTTCAACGGCGTTACGAACTGTTACACTAAGGACATAATCACCACAGGCCCAAAGTGCGTAGGCGTATCTGACGGGATCATGGAAATATGCAAATTATATGTCTTTCACAGTAGCTAAGTCAATTTACCTTAGGCCACCTGATTTTGCACAAATATAACATGAATTGTTGTGCCATCACGACCACCACTACATTTGATCCACCATACTTCCTCCTCGTCCGAAATAGATGTAAGAGACTCGGATCCGTCATCATACCATCATGCCGTAGAAAATGATTCCGCCGTCCGCCTGCTCGAAGTCGTGGTAATAGGGACGGCTCATCAATGAGCCGGACCCTGACTCGTACAATAGTCATCTTTCGCCGGAGGTTGACGAGTCTTTAGCCGATTTGCACTTTTTAGGCCTAGTCAGAGGCCTCATCCTCGTACTTGACGAGGTACTGAGCGATACTGTCAGTGCCTCGCTTTGCCACGTCCTCATCCTCGTACTTGACGAGGTACTGGGCGATACTGTCTGTTCCTCGCTTTACCACGTCTTCGTCCTCATACTTGACGAGATACTGAGCGATGCTGTCAGTGTCTCGCTTGGTCACCTCATCATCTTCGTATTTGACGAGGTACTGAGCGACGTTGCCAGTGTCTCGCTTGGGGATGGCGGCAGACGTAGCCACACCAAGGATGGACAACAGAAGGATGATCTTGTTTGAATGCATATTGACTTTGAAGATTTGTTCAAATCAAGGAGCTCGGTGCTAGTTGGGAACAGTTATGATGATAACGAGGTTTTGAAGTCCGATGGTCTTCGGGATGGGAATGGAAGTGGAGGCAGATCGATCGTCGAAAGAGCAAGATCATGTCTATCAGGATTCAGCTCATATATGAAGCGTGTTTGTGTCCGTTTGCGGATTATCACACAGACACATGCCTCTGGAGCATTCCGCCTTCGGAACTTGTACCTCCGAGAAGTCCGAGTAGGTGCGCCTAACCTTCAATTAGACTCAGTCACCTGGTTCTTTCCCGGAAACTTTTCGGATCTGCTCGTAGTCACGGAAAGTAGAAGCACAGCACCACGGTATTGCATTCGGTCCGTGTTCCCCACAAGCGATTTTTTCTCCGGAGGCCATGTTTTCCGGATGCCAAGTTCCTGTGTATCCGGTTGGGGCGGTAGTAAAGCGAGCATCCACTAACAACTCAGACAGCGAATTCTTGGGACACAACCAAAATTGCGGGAGAAAAGCTCATCTCTCCAGCATATGCCATCTCATTCCAGTACTAGTACTACTATTGCTGGAAATATCGATATGACTTTCGGTGCATATCCCCAGAGGCAGGAGGAGTCGAGGATGTCTCTTGAACAACCACTTCTGGATGAGTTCGGAATGACAGGAAGAACATCAGACGAAGACATGGAGTTTGAGAAAAAATCATCTTACTTCTCTCCCCGCGGTGGGATTCCGCATGGACGTCTACGTCGATCCCTGGTCCTCACCATAGCACAGGGGGTTGGGATGGCAGCTCTTGTGTTGCAGTCCGTGATGCTCTGGAGGTTATGGCGTCAAGAAGACCATGCTGAGACTCTAGGCGAGGTAAATGGAGTCGTGCCATCCGGTACGTACCTTCTATCCGTCGCTATGGGTGTTTTCACACGACTAACCACAATGACTGTGCAGTCCGAACCGAAGTCAGACGCTTCGAACCTGACCCAGCCTTCGATCCGCTGAACGTCAGCGACCCAGGCTGGCTGCGTGTTATGCCACGTAAGTTGCGTTGCGTGTAACGAAATGTCACTGTCATTCTTGGATGTTTTCGGTGATTGACGATGTGTTGTGAGCAGTGGGTGGAGGTTTCGTGTCAGTCGACAACTGGCAGGGCAAGTCGCTACCCCATCCCATTCCCTCACGCGGTAAGGATCTCTACAATGTCGCTGTGTTTCACCAGTTGCATTGCCTCCACGTACTGGCTGAGGAGTTCAGCATCCTACTTGCAGACGGAGAGGTGGGAAGCACACCTGCACCCAAACAGGAAGACATACACAGTGGTCATGGGCACCCCTCGCATGGATCCCCTGGTCATGAAAAGGGGGTTGCGATAATAGAGCACATTCGACATTGTTTGGAGTATATCAAGACGTCGCTGACGTGCTGTGCCGACACGGCGTTAGAGGGTCAGACAAAGGGTAGCGACCTGCCTGGTACAGATGGATTTGGGTCCTATCACACCTGCAGAAATTTTGACGAGGTTTTCAGCTGGGCCGAAGCGAGCAGTCCGTCGGCTCAGTCTGGATATCCTGCTAGCAAGGCTTAGCAGGATCACTTTTGAGAATTAAACTATATTGGAAGAAGACAGTAATTTAAAAGAATTCATTATTTGCAGGACGCCATTTACCGCGGTAACTGCGCGATGACTCTTGAAATTAAGTGAGATGGATGGTGTTTGATACTTCAAATAGCTTAACTGTAGAATATCGGTCAACCAACAGCAGTGAACGTTCGTTCCTCTCTTGCTGTTCGCTTGGTCATGTCCCTGAAAGCCCGCATGAGCTTTGTGACTCATGAATAAGTCCTCTGATTAGGTGGAAATGACATGTGTTTCATCGGAAAGTCTTTCGGTGGTCGGGCATTTCAAATTACAACACCGGACCGGTTCAGTTATTTCCTTAGCGTGCTATGAAAGTATTTCGGCGACGAAGTTGCATGAGGACTAGCAGGTACGGTCAGCGCCCCCTATTTGTTATTACCCATGTGGCATATCACGCCGCCATCGCTCATTGAAACAATCCGTACAATTGCATACTAACTTCTATTCCGAACCTTGTCTGACTCTCCTGTGACCGTAAGTGCCAGAACGGCATTCTCGCTACAACCTTCCGTTACATGAGGCTTTTGCATATTGGTATCTGAGGCCAGCATCAATGATCCATCGAGCTCAAAACGCGTATTCGAGACTCGCCAGCCATTATTTCGGCCAACCTGTCGATAGCAACTCCGGAGTCATTTCCACAGCTCTTCTGCTTGCGTATATAGCACCTTACTCAAACTTAATCATACTTCCCAACGACGATTGGTCGTTCCCGGATAAGATGGTCCTATTAAGATGGCGTTCAGTAACCCTTCAATCAGTCATTCCTCGTCTCGAGTTCATCTTACCTTATGTGGCTCACCAGACGTCTCTGCCCACTTGTAGAGGACGCTGCTATCTCCGCACATGTGCCAAAGCGCATTTCCATCAATGAGTTGCTGATCAGGCGTGAGCTGGGAGATGGGATGGAGAGTCGTATCGGCGTGGCAGAGAAGGCTCTAGACCTTTAGTTAGCAGTCCACATACTAAATAGCGGGTTTCGTCGTTCTCAAAGCATGCAATACTTGTCTATGTGTGGGATACGTACCTGACGAAGGTAATTGAAGCAGTAAGTGATATGGTCATATGACGAGTCGGGACCTCGATAGCTCATGAATCTCCGTGCTTCGGCAGCGGACTGGTTAAGTGCGACTAACTCCTTGCGAATATCCCGCAGACATTGGAGCTGATGGAACATGGCTGGTATCGCCCACACGTGGAAGCCAGACGCGATATGGGTTCCAAGTACGGCGCCGTTGTGGGCTGGTATGAGGGCGTCCCACAGGGCTTCGGCATGATCGTTAAACTTGCGATACGTGATATCTCCTAAGAGAAACGTAGGTTTGAGTGGGAACTCGGGAAGATCGGGCTGGCGTGCAATTGGCGGCGGTGGCCCCGTGTAAGAAAGCCATAACAAAAGCACCGACGCACTAGTAGCACCGAGTATGTAGAGATGCTTCAGCATAATGACGTCTCACGTAATGAACTTTGCATGAATGAAACATCAGCTGTTGTGCTAGTAGAATTGAAGTTCATTATAGAGGAGATATGAGTCCAGTACATCATTTCGAAACGACATACCACGGAATGATGCGAAGCCTTCGGACCGGGATGGGTTGGTTGATCGTCCCGGCCCGGTTCCGGTTCCGGATATCCCGGCAAGGTGGTGTTGACTAAGAGCGACATTCAGGAGTTCTTAACGATATTATTGATTTGGGCATTCTTTGATTTAATTTGCTTACTTGTGTGCATGTTACGAAGGTTCCTCTGCAATTTCTCCGCCAACTTCACAAAACACAAGTCACGCAAGCATTACAATGTTCGCCAAGACTCAGCTATCAAAGTTACCTGTGTTGACGACCCTCCTTACGGTGGTCTTCTTCACCCTCGCTCTGGTGTTCAGTAGTCGATGGAGCCGTGACGTCTCTCAATGGCCCTTCCAACTCCCGATACGCCCATACACTTTTGTCGACCACCCGGCCTTCCGTGACCTGGATGATCACGAGGCTGCAGTCACCTGGAATCGCACGGTGCGACTCGCTTGGTACGAGGCAGAGTGGAGGGACGACACGGGACGAAAGTTTCTGCGCGGTATCGATATGTTCCACAAAATGCATTGCCTGGTCGCTATCCGTAAACAGATTGTCATCCTGGCAACAGCCGATAGACATGAGGATAGATCGGTGGAGCCCAGGGCGGCGGTCGACCTGATTGAGAATGTAGATCACATGGAGCACTGCTTCGATTTCTTGCGCCAGGTATGTTTTCTCATCTAGGAACGACCGAAAACTCGTAACGCTTTACACTATGCTGATATGGGTTGCAACAAGGATATCCTTTGCGCCGCAGATATGACTCTCGAGCCATTGACAGAGGACTACAAGCAGACTGACGGGCAAGGGATTGAGCACCAGTGTAAAGATTGGCGCATCTTACTGGATATAATGGAGCTGCCAAATATGGACGAGATTTAGTACTTGAAGAATTTGGGAATCTGACAACTGGTAACAGGGCGGTGTGATTTTGGATCGGGACATTTCAAGTTGTTGTTCATATCATTTTTCAAGTGATACCCATCCCCCCTATGCCGAATTTGTGGGGGGAATTTAGGGGTATACAGGGTACATCCACTTACCTACCAACTTATGTACCTAAGCCCTGCGCCCCGTTCCGCCCAAGAATAAAGTAGTAGATCAGTGCTCGGATACTTAATTTCGTACTTAAATTATAGAAGTGTCTCTCACAACACAACACAAAGCCTCCGCGAACACCCCTGGTGGGAGGCGCCCCAAGTATACTACTGTTTTGTTCGAATCATGGGAACTACTTGACCAAGTGATTTACTTGAACTATCGTACTGTTGCTATCTCACCACCTCAAACCCGTACAGATGCCTTTAACGGAATAGCAATCCTCCGGAGGTGGCAGCAGGTGCACAAGAAGTTGCTCCTCAGGAGGGTCCGGCATGCATATCCGCACCGAAGTCCGGACCGGACCGCAGACTAGGCTAAAGCAAACTCTAGCGCCGGAAAAGGTCTCTGGTAAGATTCGCAGTGATTGAGAATGAAACGTGTAGAGTAGATTAAGTACACAGAGCAATGTGACTTTGAGTCAGAAAACTTCTAGCTGCCATGTCCTTATCGAGTCGAAACTCAGTCTCGCTGTCAAGTGAGCAGGATTTTTTCCTCCCACATGAGAAAAACCATGCCAAAGGAAAAAAGAGGCTGACGAAGAACGGAGCACGGAGTGTCGTATCTCGACATGGACGCACGCTTGCATACTTGTTGCACATTGTTTTTCTTTTGATAAATGTCACTTGGTCTATTGCGAACTTACAGTATAAGTGCGCAGCTTGCACTGGGGGAGGAGGGACACTCTACGGTCAGGCCTTCCAACACTCATATCCCATATTGCAGCTTGAAGAACACTATGCTGAAGGAATTATAGAACCGGCAGGCGCGCCGTATGGTGAGGAGTTTACGGTCTATCAGTTGCCAATCGGACAAAAGTCGAAGTACACTACATTTGACCGGAAGGTGGCTGATGACGCATGGACGGACATCACGATGAGAGCCAGCCGTCAGTTGCCCATCTATACACGCACCTTTTCAATAATGTGGTAGCTAACTCACTGTATGGGAATGTACAGTCGGATGGCTCAAGATACCACAAGAGAAGGTCGACGCGATGAACCAGTCCTCTGTCGAATTTCGTGACGGGTCAGGCTACTTCTTCGGCATGGACGTGTTTCATCAGCTGCATTGTCTCAATTATCTGCGCAAGAAGACGGTCCTTTACAATCACTTGTATCCATCGGAGGGTGAGGGAGAGGATCAACAAATCCCCCCCGAGTTCCATATCCGTAAGTGCTCTCTCTCTCTCTCTCGCTCGACAATGCTGCTATTCCCAGTGCCAGGAGGACATGGCTGCTAATACTTGTAATTGATCAAGCGCACTGCATCGACTCAATCCGTTTGTCGCTGCAGTGCCACGCCGACACGACACTCGTGCCGCAGCGCTGGGCGGGCGGCTGGCTGGAGCCCTGGGCAGTCTGGACGAACAAGCACATGTGTCGGAATTTCGACGCGATTCGGGACTGGGCAAAAGAGAATACACCATACCTAGCGGGTCAACTGAGCCATCCAGAGCTGGGTACCGTAGTATCGGGACGGCTCAATCTATCAGCTTTGCCTATCTGGCAAGAGGAATACGACAAGGACGTCGTGTTGGGACAGTTACCAGTATGCACAGCGCCCGATAAGAGCTTGGCCCAGTAGTCGGCCAGTATGATAAGGAATAGACATTTCTTGTAGAGTAGACTATCCTACCCGGTGACACTCTTCATTGTGCTAGCCATTTAATAACTCCACTATATTCCATGTAACGTCGATAAGAACAATTGACCAATACAAACCATATTTTTTTAAAAAGAATAAAATTAGTCCTAGAAAAGGTAACATGTCATAAAGCTATCACTCCATTTAGAGGGATGCGATTATCCAAATCGGAATTGCCAATCGTCTCTGACTGGCTGATTGGCGTCAATTCTTATCTTTGAGATGAGAGTCAATGTATATATACTTCTGCCACGTGCGCACAATGGGTGTGATTGAAGGTTAGGTACCTAGCATGTTTACAGCCGAGCACCAAATGAAGCTGGCCGATACCTTACGTACCTATTTTACAGGGAGGCATCGAGCTCCGAACTCCGACTCCGAGCTCCGACAATTGTCGTAGCTTCCAGTGCATTATTAGGTTCCTGATGTCGCGTTTTCCTATCGAAGCAACGTCTGCCACATGTGTGGTCCACTGATCGCAAACATGGCCGCTGTTGTTAACAATGTCGGTAGTTGTATAGAAAACCTCGCCTTTGGGTTCTCTGTAGACTGTGCTGCTGGCAGCACCACGTCCGAGTTCCTATCGACATTCTATCAGTTCATATACTGGCTGTCGCTGATCACTACGGCCATATTCGTGCCTCTTTGCGTGTCCCGGATTCTCCACATCTCCCGTCGTCCGGCTGCTCCTAGGTCGACATCACACGGTCCGGCCGTCTTGGCAATTGCCAAGTCACTTGTCCTGTTATCCTTCGTCGCCTTACGTCTTGCCCTCCTCGTCACCGTGGTTCGTAACCCAAACCTGGGCACCGCGCGATCACTAGCTTCGACAGTCATCAACTTCAGCGTATCTTTCCTGTTCGTGATCGTGTCACCTCTTGAGCATTTCAGGGCAGCCCGCGCTTCTGTCACTATTTGTTCGTACCTTTTTCTCGCCTTCGTATACGACCTCACCCGCCTTCCAGGCCTTTGGACCTCATCTTTCGTCTCCGACGCTAGCTCGAATGCCGTTTCTGGTCATGGACTCTTCGCTCGTTTGTTTACTGCAGTCGTCGTCCTCGAGTTCGTTGCTCTGGTCCTGGAGAGCTGGTCGCGCCGGTCATGGATCGCCTGGAATGCCGCAGATCACAGCCCTGAGGAGGCAAGCAGCGTCTTCAGTCTTGGGCTGTACTTTTGGTTAATCCCCATATTACGGAAGGGATATCGGGCACCATTGGCTATGGAAGATCTTTATCCATTAGATCGTACGCTGTCTATTGCAGCGCTGACCCAACAGCAGCACCATACGGCTATATCCTCTTCGTTGCAGAAGCCGTCGGGAACCTCAGCCTGGCAGCTGACAGCATGGGTAGCCAAAATGTGTCCTTTGGCATTGATACTTCCCATCTTCCCTAGGTTGCTCCTTCTGGCCTTCACTCTCTCCCAGCCTCTTTTCGTGCAGCGCCTGTTGGATTTCCTGGCTTCGGATGAGACGGACTCAAATACCTCATCCACAATGGTGGCCGCGGTGGTCTTCATCTATTCTGGCATTGCCGTCTCTACCGCCTTCTATTGGTACTACCAGGAGCGCTTCCAGTCGTGCGTGCGTGCGCTGCTCATCAACGCCATCTATAACAAAGCAACCACCGCTCCCCATGTCGGTGATGGAGACAACGCAGCGGTTACCCTGATGGGTACCGATGTCGAACGGATATACTCAGGGACACGCCAGTTTCATGAATTCTGGGCCAGCATCATCCAAATTGCTATTGCATCATGGTTGCTCTATGAACAATTAGGCCTTGCCTTCCTCGCGCCGCTTATCGTCGTATTACTCGGGTTTGGCAATTCGTTCTACCTGTCCAAACACGCTGTTACTTACCAGGCTGCCTGGATGACGAGCGTGCAAAGTCGAATCAGTGTCACATCGTCCTTTCTGTCTACTATCAAAGATCTGCGATTCTCAGGTATGGCTCGTCCGGCCGCCGCTCTTGTACAACGCGAGCGTGAAGATGAGATTCGTGTCGGTGAGCGAGCGCGAGTGTTGACCGCCACGAGCGCGAGCCTCAGTCTGCTCCCAGCGGCTATAGCTCCGCCTCTGGCGTTCGCCTTTGGGCCACGAGTACTTGATGAGTCGAGCGCTTATACGTCCTTGTCGCTCCTGGCACTGCTTACAGCACCGCTGATGACGGTACTGCAGACCGTCCCCATCCTTGCCGCTTCTGTCGCGTGTCTTAGGAGAGTCAAGCTATTCCTCATAAGGGACCCTAGAGAAGACCCCCGGGTATTCGAACGAGCAACAAGAACGAGCACAGATCTGGAAAAGTCTGTTGTGGACGACAACGACAATGACTTTGTATCAGTCCAAGAGGGCGCTTTCTCGTGGACAGCCGATCGCACCATCCTCCGTCAAATTAATCTGAGCTTACCCAAGTCATCCATCACGTTCGTTGTTGGGCCTGTTAGCGTGGGAAAGTCGACGCTCTGTCGGGCGCTCCTTGGCGAAGTGCCTTACATGCAAGGTCGCGTGGCGTTGAAGTCGGACAAGATCGGTTATTGTGACCAGGAGCCATTTTTGCTCAATGCGTCCATAAAGGATAACATTGTCGGACTCTCACCTTTCAACCCGGTTCGCTACTCAGAAGTTATTCGAGCTGCAATGCTGGTTAGGGACTTCAATAGCCTCCCTGACAAGGATGACACAGTCATTGGCACCAAGGGATTATCGCTCAGCGGCGGCCAACGACAACGCATCGCGTTAGCACGTGCACTCTATCTCGACGCTGATATTTTAATCATCGATGACATTTTCAGTGGACTTGATGCACTTACGCAAGAACAAGTTTGCATGTATGTTTTTGGCCCAAATGGACTTCTCCGGAAACGTAGAACGACAGTTGTCCTTTGCACGCATTCGACGCGCTTCTTAGCTATGGCCAGTAGTGTTGTCGTCATATCTCTGGACGGCACCATCGTAGAACATGCCGACTCCGCAACGCTGGGGAAGAGTAAGGGGTTTGTCACACAGATTCGCACCGAGGCTGACCTAGATATCCTCATCGAAGCGGATGGTCTAGACCTTGATGGTGATAATTCAGACTCGTCACCAGTCGCAACCAATAACCAGGAAAAGGTCTCGTCCCAACAAGCTCCGCGTATGCAAGGGGCCGCACGACCAGGAGTTGATTTTGATGTATACCGGCACTGGCTATCGACAATCGGTGTTCTCCTGCCTATTGCGTACTTACTATTTGTAATCGGTGTTGGATTCTTCGAAAACTTCCCCACGGTCTGGGTAAAACTGTGGTCTGAGGATTCGACTAGCATCTCGCCTCAGCACTCATTCGGCTACTGGATAGGTATCTATGCTTTCCTAGGCGCGGGAATAGTTCTTTGCGTGTTTCCTGCTGGCCTCATCCTCCTGCGCTATGGTGTGCGCCTGTCTGGGACAGAGCTGCACCACGCTGCCGTCAACACCTTTACGGGCAGCAGCCTGCGCTTCCTTACCTCAACAGACACAGGTAAGGTCTTGAACCTTTTTAGTCAAGACATGAACATCTTAGACACACAGCTACCACGTATGATGAACAACATGGCCTTCAACATTAGCGGCGCTATTGGTGAAGCCGTTGTGATTGCCCTGGCTTCCGGGTATCTGGCTCTGAGCTACCCGTTCTTCCTCGCGCTTCTTTGGTGTGTACAGCGGGTCTACTTACCGACCTCAAAACGGTTGCGTCTCCTGGATCTGGAGGCAAAGGCACCACTCTAGTATGTCCCATACCCAGTTTTTAAAGGTTGTACTCCCGGCTACAGCTAACTTGTAACCCTCGAACTAGTACGAACTTCCTTGATACTGTAGCGGGCTTACCGACGATTCGTGCCTTCGGCTGGGTTTCTAGTTATCAGACCAAGAACGATGCTCTCCTGGATGATTCGCAGCGACCCTCGTACCTCTTAGCTATGGCACAACAGTGGCTGATGCTTACGATGAATGTGATTGTGGCACTCATAGCTGTCATACTTGTCGCACTAGCAACACAGCTGGGCTCCCACGCCGGCAGTGTCGGCGCTGGGCTTGTTACACTCATTGCACTGGGCTCGACGCTCACGACCATTGTTGTCGCGTATACGGGGCTCGAGACTTCACTCGGAGCTATCACCCGTATGAAGAAATTCGGAGAAGAGACGGAACTTGAGGGTAATGCCGAGGTAAGCGAAATTCCACCCAGTGCCTGGCCAGCAAGGGGCCGGATTGAATTTCGAGACGTCCACGCGAGCTACGATGGGACCAATCCAATCCTGAAGGGGTTGAACTTGACCATTGAGGCTGGTGAGAAGGTCGCCCTCTGCGGAAGGACAGGGAGGTATGTGCTTCATGATTCTACGCCCCAGCTTACACTATACCGTGTTGCTAACGTGATACCGATTTAAAGCGGAAAGTCATCGGTTCTCGCCCTACTCATGCGGCTCATTGATCCCATGCCTGGAACTGAAGTCGAGACATCTCCAATACTTGTCGATGGCCTACCTCTCAATACAATCAACCACACCATACTCAGGGAGCGCATCATCTCTGCTTCCCAACAACCCGTGTTCCTACCCAGCGGCTCTTCCTTCCGCACTAATCTCGACCCATGGGGGAAAGCGTCTGAGGCAGAGTGTATGGCCGTCTTAGCCGACCTGAACCTAGCGGCCGTCGTCTCGGCCAAGGGCGGATTGGACGCGTCCGTGAGCAAGGCTAACCTGAGCACGGGCCAGAAGCAGCTCTTCAGTCTCGCCCGCGTGGTACTGCGGCGTCGCGTGAAACGGCGAGAGACGGACGGCTTGGACGGAGGTCTGCTCATACTGGACGAGATCACGTCTAGCACGGACGCCGACACTACGCAGTGGGTAGAGAAGCTGCTCAAGGACGAGTTCGCCGCATACACGGTGGTCATGGTGACCCACCATCGCGCGATGGCCATGACCTGTGACCGTGTTTTCGTGCTGGACGCAGGCGCGATCGTCGAGGAAGGCAGACCCGCGGGGCTGGAGGCGAGGGAAGATAGCCGTTTTAGTAGACTATTTGGCCCATGACTGAGAACATGTCGTGTGGGATTGGGTCCACACATACAAGTCACAGTTGTGGGATGAACCAACTTCCATTCTAAGAAAGCCTCAAAGTGTGACCGGGTCTTCAGATACCCCAAGTGACGCTAGCCAAGTGAAGGAAATTCTGAAATATTTCCGATTAAGGATATATCAAGTTCAAACATGACTGTGCCTTTATTTTCTAACCTACTTTACTACTTTTTTGCAGGCAAATATCATCCCGCGGCAAACAGCTCTGTGACACTGTCGAAGAAGTCCTCATGTGGAAGCATCGCCGCCAGTCTTCCATAAAACCCATATGCCATGGCTTGCAACATCTGGATCTCCCTCCTGGAGGGCGAGGCGGCAGAGCTCGTTGTCCCGTTGCTGTTCTTGGCATGTTCGACAGTGAGCGTGCAGAGAGCTAGAGTAGGGACGTGTAATAACGTGCTGTTGTTTTTTGTCCGCTACGGGGTTAGCCACGCCATCAACATAGATTATATTGGTAAGTAAGTAAATAGGGGCAGAAAAGTCGGTAAGTAGGTAGGTAAGCTCTGAATCAAATGCGCATTTGTACAGATTTTACAAGAAAAGTAAAGAATAAAAACCCACCGGTTATCTGTAATATCCATGATGTAGTGTGTTAATTGCAGGATCTCTTTGGTGGATTCGTGCACGATCATGGCTTGTGTCTGGGTGCCTGTGTCCGACGACATGGCCAGACAAGGGAGGCGCAGCGATGGCGAGAACGGTCGCTTGTTGAGGAGGCCGAGGACGGCCAATACAGCTTCGTAGTACACGTACGCGAGACTGATAGTGCAGTGATGCTGCGACAGTCGGCCCGCGGGAGGTTTGGCAGGGGTGGAGGCATAAAAGGTTTTGAGATCCATGAGCAACTTCTGGATCGTCTGCTCGTGGATATCGGTTGGTGTCGCCATTCCGGCTCCTTGAAGATTGTCTAGGGGATCTCGGTCCATCGTCGAAAGACCAGAACTGATTCGGTTGCAAATCTTGGCATATCTACACCACATCGAAAGCCAATCGTGATCGTATTCGTCCTGTACCTGGTTGTCATGTTTCTCAGAGGCGAAATGCGGATGACTATACTCAATACCAGGCAGCAGCTTTGGGATCATCAATTAGCTGGAGTTGTGCATTCAAGATCTCGATGTGGCAATGCATCTGCTTACTTACAGAGAAGGTCCGCCATCGCATGGCGTAGATTTTATCCACACAAAAGAGAACCCAGCAGGCCCTTTTTACCTGGGTCATGGTTCCCTCCGACAATGAAATGCAGGCAAGACCGGCTTCGAGGTGCAGATTCAACGACTGAACCAGTGAGACCGTCTGGGCTAGGATAGCTGGGCATTGCGCAAGCCCGATCTTGAAGGCATATTGCGACTGTCCAGACGTAAGTTTCGATGAACTAAACTTACTAACCGTCAGGGGAACTAGGAGAACAATGAAGAATGTACCATGCAGACGAGAGCCTAGCAAAAAGGTTGTCAAAAGCCACTCTTTGTCAATCTGTCATTTCAACTACCAACGAAACCTACCAGAAACTTGGATATTGAGTGGGGCTCGGAGAGAACAGTGTGATACATGTCAATCACCTGCGTGCTCAAGGCACACGCCAAGGCGGGGTCCTCGTTTGCGTTTGCGGCAGCTCCCCAAGCTACCAGAATGCCAAGCAGAAATGTGTCGATCAAATCAAACTCGCTCTCTTCGCCCGCAGTAAGATCTGATTTGTACTTTTCTACGAGATGACGGGTGTCAGACTTAGGCAAGAATAGGGTAACACTTGAAAGTTTCACGTGAATCGTATTAGCTTTAGCTGCCGCGAGGTAGACCATTTTGGGACGATGAGATGGGACCCAACTCACCCCCAAGGGTCATCGAGGCATACTAATGAATAGAGACGTGAGCAATGTTGGTTTCAGATAGGTTGGGAGCGACGAGAAGTCTTCAAACATACAGCCAACCATTTGTGTCATAAGATCTGCGGACACATTACCAATACTATTGAGTACTTCTTGGTCAGATTCATTCGCAGTGCAATCAGTCCAAGATAGGGGTAGTCCAAGTAGATAGTCCCTGGAGAGGAGTCTGGTGACTATGCGTTGCACGGTGCTCGACTTAGAGTTGCCAACGTGGCCCTCAGCATTTCGCGAGGCCGGGACTAGCATCGACACGTACGGGTTGTATGACGACAAGACATCGAGTTTTGGCGTGGAGAGTAAGAAGCTGCGACGTCTTTGGTGTCTCGCTTTGATGGGAGATTGAGGGGTGGTGAACCTTCGCCTAGTCGGTTTCCTCGGATATCCTGTCTCAGATGCCAACGCGGAGTTTTCTTGTGGTGGTAGGTCAAAGATATAACTAGGTGAAGCAATTGTCGAGTTGTTGTTTAATTCGGTGAGCCCTTGGTCCAGTGTAGGCTGTCCAGAAGAGACATCACCTAAAAGGGGCTCTTTGTCAGCTGGCCTTTTGGCTCCTGGAATCAGGTCCGAGGCGATTATGTATTACCTGTAGTTGGATGTGGGGTCAACCACTCCAGATCATTGTTGTCATAGGGTATTGATGTTGGAGGGTCTTGTGCAGAAGTGTCCAGCAAGACGTGTCTTGGGGTCCAGCCCAAGACCAAGTCCATCATGTCCAGTTCCTCTTGGAATTCCATAGCTCCGGGATCGGAGGGCCAACTCCCCTCCCAACTTTTACCAGGCCCGTGCGTGGATTCAAGATCTTGATTATCAAGCTGCTTCCCCCATCTCGTGCTCAACCCAGGGTTAGAGGTGAAGGCAGTTTTCTGCCTGTTTGCATCGTCGGACTCCTGGTTTGTTGTTTTACGAGAGGTAGGCTGATACAAGCAACTGGCTTGGTGTTTCTGTCATTTTGGATAATTTAGTATCCAGGACATCATCAAGGACTATAGACAGGATGGCTTCAGCGAACCTCGCAGAACGAACACGGTCTTCGACCATTACCTTTGTGAAGCAAATTGTCAATACGACCTCGAGCACGCCAACTTCTCGAGAGATTCAACTTACAACGGACTTTCTTCTCGCGACACAGATTGCAGGCTCCGCGACGGCGAGTAATCTGTTGCCGGCAATCATCCTCAGTCTCGTTGCTATTCATCGTCAAGTGGGCGTGGAACGTGCACTCCTGTAAATCGGACGTTTCCGAGGTCACTCCGCCAGCTGCCGGAAGTTCACAAAAGGTTCTTTATCGCGTGCTGAAATCCAATCGGACAATACCTCTTTAAGAATCTCAATAGCGATGAGTCGGACTGTGGGGTCTCACCCCAGAATCTTTGTAGAAACTTAGTCTCAGACCCCTGCCAGATGCCGGTCCGGGGCGCGCAAAGGCGGTAAGTGGAGGGTGCCACAGGCGTGCAGCATCCCCTCCGCGCCATTGGGCCTTGGCGTTCCTTCTCACAGGGCTGCAGGGGTCGAGATTGAACGGAAAGAAAGATGCTAAGTGCTCAGTGGTGATCCACCTAGTATGTCTATGGGGAGACATTTTCTCTGGCAAATCGATTCACTTATCAAGATCCACCTAGTACCTGTCTACACCTTACTACCGAAAAGAGACTTGATGTCCGGGCTACCTCCAAATTTATTCGGGCTACCCCCGCCGAATCCCTGGGGAATTGAGGCACAATGATAACCAACAAGGCCTCTGATTGGCTGCAGCGCAAGGCTGAACGGTAGCCTTGCATCATAAACCACGGTGGTTAATCATAAATGACGGCAATTAGCTAAATATGATCAGTTGAACGAGTGTTTTGAGTAAGAAACGGGTTTTTCAGTGTCGAGGTAGCCCGGTTACCAATTCTCTTTAAGAACCAGATGAGACCGAAACGTTCAAATTACTTTCTATTCTGTCATCATACTGCAAGACCAGGCATGGCTGAAGGGCGTACAGGCTTTTTTTTTTTTTTTGGATGATCACGAGGTATGAACAGAGTATGTTTGTGTGTGGGTTTTTTTATAAATAACAGCACTACGATTGGGCGAAGGGAAAGATTACTCCGCGCACTTGCTCGTTTACGAAGCCTACATCTGTACTGAGGTCACCCCCTGAAGAAGGTATCGCATGAAGTTGTGAGCTAGACAAGGCGAAATCCTAAGGCTAGCAGGGGCTTCGGGCAGGGGAGATTTGGCCGGTCGCTGGTCTGTGCACACCGGTATACCTTTTGCAGGGTGTGGACCGCTGTAGTGTTCTTTTCAAATACCGTATTATGTGAGATTGGGCAGTGGCCTTTTCTTAGGGCAGCCAATACTATCTCTCTCTCTCTTCCACTCCGCTATATATCCACTCGCGGTCGATCATCCAATAAATTGGCATGCTTTCCCTAAATGCCAAGCAATAAGCCCACTACCCGGCTTCGCGAGATAATGCGGTACGGATCCGTAGCTGCGTTTCTATCGTTACGCCACCCCTCCTCTGCAGCATTTCACATGCATATTGCATCATCAATGCATGATCAACTCGCGGCCACCAATCGCAAACAGTTGACAAAATGAACTATGAGTTCCCTGGGATGAGTAATCTCAACAATGTGTGAAAGAGCAATTCTTTATACTTCCAGTACTCATGACCATTTTTCCCAATCAAGCAAGTATGAGTCTGATCAGTTAAAGGGGGACTACCCATTCGTTCCTATTGGATGAGAGTGTTGACCATTTCCCTCTAGAAAACCCTCCCTGGTGGCTCAGGTGTCACTCTCTATGAGACCAAAGTGAGGACCCAGCCACACCAGCCTCCCTTTAATTAGAGCTGTCCATGGGCTCTCGCCCATCTAGCGAACTTATAGGGCGGGCGATCGCCACGGCAATTATCGGCGTCTTTACATTTAACCCACTCGCAATGCTACCATACCAATCTTGGGATATACAAACTATTGGTTCTCATTTTTTGATTCTGATATTTGCCACTCTCTTACTAGTTTTGTTTTAAGGTCTCGAACTTAGAAATGATGGCGCTGGCACGGCAAGGCCGGAACGATTATCTAATCCGTTTAGATTACCAAGCATTATGCCCTCACAACGGAAACTAATACGGTCCGGCTGGTATCTCTTTGACTGTCAACTCGGCTGCATCTCGGCCGAGTTATAGCGGGATGGCCCGCACTACTCCTACTAACAATAGACCGTACATTCTCGCAGGTCAATTATTAGCAAGGTAAAGTCACTAACAGAAGATTTCAATGGGGAAATCGAGGTTAGTGGCATATCTGTATTTTGCATATTTCTACTGGTTAAAGCCCATGTAAACTCGGGCCTTGGCAAAATTGCAGCCGAGCTGACATTCAAAGAGATGGGTTGGCGGAGATGACCTCACCGCTTTTTGATTCTATATATGCAGGTTGGATAGTAACCCCAAGGCCGGATTATGTGTGCACCGCCGTGGAACTTGTAGTACTTTCATATTTTTGGACCAAGAGATCGTAAGTATCCATTTCCGATAAAATCAACCATTATTGTCCGTTTCCCCGGCCATACCCCGCCTCATAGCTATCTGCTTCTATTAATAGTGACGGCTGGGTTTGTATCGCTTTTTTTCTAGCTAAAGGGAACTCCGCATAGAAATATAGGTATCAATAGAATCTACTCGAGTATAATATTTGAATTCTCAATCTAATTATACTAATTGTATAGTTGTTGCTGCCACAACTACCTCAATTAAGGAGTTTATCTGAGTTTCGTGAGGTGAGGATCACGTGGAAAATTCCACCCAGTGGGGGCTAGAACCTCTAGTCCTGGAGGCTTCCATACCAACACTTCAATATTTCTATGCAAAAAAAGCACTGCGTATTTCTTCAAATAGGTAAGCTCCTCAATGGAACAGGTCATGTCCTTTGTTCCTTTCGAGGATATACTTATTTGTCTTGTGACGTAAGCCAAAAGCACCTTCCAGAACAATATGTGAGAATCAAGACTCAGCAGATTCTGCTTAAAGAAGCTGTCACTCTGTTTGCTAGATAAGCTAGATTACGGGAGTATGCAGTGCTAATGTTGCTGGTTCCGCGTCTGTGTCTTCCTAGGTTGGTCGCGGGCTTATTTGGTGCTTCTCATCTGAAGACGACTTCGACTATCGTTATTCGTAATGTTGCCATCCAGAGCGTCCAAAGTGATTAAGGTATATTAATACCAAACGCTCAAGTTATAGGGGCTTATTCAAGTCACACCTCTGACGTTATGACTGGGCTATCCGAAATAATACGAGCTTAACATCGAGTTTCTTTGCTGCTTCGCATTGCAAGTGCTAATCGATATGTTAAGCTTGTTCATCCAGTTGTGATTGACGCGCTGTATGGCTCCCTAAATGCTCCTAGCCATGTTTTTACTGAGATGGATTCCGGAGCTCAAGTGTTCGTCAAGCTTGGCATATATCAAATGCTTTTATTCCAGAGAGAACATGTCGTATGGCTCGCATACTCACGTTTCTCCATTTTGGGGGGGCTTTGAGATGAAGGACCTGACACTATATTCGAAGGCAGTCGTTTTGTGCGATGGGTTGACTAACGTTGGCTAGCGTTTCGAAGCGGGATTAGTTTCGCTTTGTTCCGCGTCGAGGAGAAAAGAACCTCCTCTGCAATCCTTCGGTGAGAGCTCATAAGCCTCATACTCTCAGAGCTACCGAGAAATCAGTATCCTAACCGACAAGGTATACACTCTCATCTATGTAGTCGCTGAGGTTGTTATATGCCTGTCTACTGGTTTTCTAGAGATGGTGAGTGGGTACTACTCCTCATCATATATATGTAGATAGACTGCCTTGCAGAGCAGTGGGAAAACATGAGGTGTGATGTTATGAAACACATATATATGTATGCTGCAGTTATTTATGCAAGTCATAATCAGTTATTATTCCCACTTATGCGTAAAAGAATTCATTCGTATTGTCGCCGCTACTGCTGCCCTGGGCTAGACTGGTCGTGCGCTGACCGGATCCGATATAAACGAGCCACTGTCTGACGACAGACCGCTGTCGGTGGATGACGATAAATATGGGAACGCGGGTTCCGTGTTCATCAGCAGCATGATCTACGCAATGACGGCAGCCGACGTGGTAGGCGATGACTTCCCTGGAGGCAACTTCTCACGCGTGAGTCCGGAGTGTACAACCAGCCTAGCCCAGGCTCGTCTATGTCGAATCCGGTCGATATGCGCGGCTTACCCCAAGACAAGCACTCTCTCCCTGCGTCTGCGGCACTCATCATTGTAGTGTTGAAATCTTCGTAGGCCGCCAACCTGCTAGCTAGAATGACATACATTTAAAGGCCTGAATTGCAAAAGTGATGTTGATACCGGTTCACCAAAAGTGATGACACGGGTACTAAGTCAGATGTATTCATTATACAGGAACTACTTGAAAAAGTAGGCGCTTCCGAAGGAATGTAAATTCGACTGTTATATCACTTCTATGCCCTTTGTTATGCGAAATTCTTTCCGTAGGGTATCTGGAAAAGATATCTTACAACAATTGGGAGGATCTCTTGATTACCGGAGACAAGAGCATCATCATTTGCCAGATTGAAGGCCACTGATCAATACCTCCAATTAATGCCTCTCCTGTCATGGCCTTCGATGTTGGAATATTGATACCACCAGTATAGCTAGTGTGAGATATTCCCGCCAGGTAAGCGAGTTGGATGATGATTTGTGTCGAACTGAAGTCGCAAATGGGATGTTACCAGTGACCGAGCATGACAAATGAGGACGACTGGAGCCTTTACTTGGTAACTATCACTGTTCCACCCTTCGAACACGACTTTCAGCACCAGTCGATAGTGATTTCTATAGCCAGTCTATCGCCCTTACTGCCCTTAATTTCTAAGAATCCCTTTACTAGAATTCTATTCAGATGCAGTAAATCGAGTGACAGTGAGACTGGTTTCCTTCCGCCAGCACCCAGGACCCCAAGGCCAGTGTGATACGTACGCCTCATATCGTTCGTCGCCCAGATCTTCGGCGGCCTTCTTCACGATTTTCTCGTCAGCACTATGCCACTCTCGTCCGAATTCACCTGCTTGTAGCCATCTGGACTAAGCATAGTGTTAGTCAATGCTATTGGAATCACATAAGACGAGTCGATCCCTGTGGATATTTATATGTAGTTGGGGCGTTGCAGGGCAGAGCAAGGGCATGGGATATGACACCGTTAAAGAAATGGTCTACACGTATTTATCTATATAATGATCACATCTTATTCACTGTCTATTCGTCTTGATCGCCTATCCTATAACATTGATATTCAATGCATACATGACCTGGGTACAGAGTAAGCAGTTCTTCTTTTATCCCCTGTTTTTCGAACCAATTCATGTACGTGACTAACCCCCCGACGCTACGGAGATGCCTTCACAAAGACTGTTTGAAGTCTCACTTGGTGGCGGCTCAAGGCCAAGAGGAGGCTGGCTAGCCAGAACCAAGACGCTGAAACCCCTGGACCAGTATCGGGGGGCCGGTACTCAGCGCGTTGACTTTGATGCACTCTACAAAGTCATCCTCGCGTGATGAGTCACGTTCCATCGGGTTGTAAAGTGGCCAGATAAAAGAAATGAATGAGATCTATAAGTTGTCGAGTATGTACATATCCGCAGGGGAAATGCAGACGGATGAACACCGATGACGTGCGTAGGGCTATAGCGGGGAACTGCATGCGATTTGCTGTATGCACTTGAGGGAACCCCGAAGGTGATCGAAGGTCAGCCTGTGATCCTGCTCGCCTCTAATAGGCTATTCTATTACCCCAATGTCCAACCACCGGCGTTACACTCCCAGCACAGGCTCCTGTTAAGCGATTGGCTATGCCGCCCAACGATGGAGCGGGAGGCTTAAACGGTCATGTATAAAAGGCTAGAATGGATGGATGGTGCGCGATCACCAACGGCCACTAGTCGAAGTGGCAAGTAACCCAAACAAGAGCTTTAACCTCCCGACGAAATGGTCGATTGCGCAGGGTCCGAAGTTAAATTATTCAACCAAATTGAAGTCAAGATCAGCTCACAGGGAAGAAGTGAATAATGCGCATCTATTTTCTTCTTATGTTGATTCATTAACAACTAGTTATTAACAGAATCGGTACCATCACTAGGATTAATGGGTATTGATTAGAAAAAGGTAGTTATTATGCTTCTCCCCCAAGAAGATTACGACGAGGCGTACACGGCACCGACCAGGGCGTCTAAAGCCGAGCTCTGGGTGCCGGCCGTTATGTCCGAACTGTCGTACGGTCCGGGCCAGGTGGGCCCGAGCTGGTTGTTCTTTTGGTTGTTGGACCAAATGGAATTAGCATTGTTGAACAGGAACGTCGAAAACGTGTCTTGAGGCGCGACCTTCTGCAGCTCGGCCAGGTTGCGCATGAACACGCCCTTGAACTGGTCGCCATCGGCCCCGCAGTTCGGCTCGCAACCCTCGTACAGGATGCCGTTCTGCTGTAGGGTCGTGATAGCCGCGGTAGCGATCGCAGTGGCCTCAGCCAGGAGTGAGGAGTCTCCGCCGGCTTTATGCAGTTCGACGAGAGCACCGAGGATGACGCCTTGGTTGTAGGTCCAGGTCTGCTCGCCGTTGTTCGTGCAGTCATCCGTGAGACCGTCGTTTATCAGGTTGTCCGAATTGATGAGGCCGCTGTTCTTGAACCAAGTCCATTGTTTGTTGGCTACGTCGAGGTACGTCGACTTCTGCGATGAGATGCGGTTGGCCAGTGATGCGGCGACCTTAAGGAATAGTTCATTGGCGATGGCATTGGTGTAAGTGCTTTGCTTCCCCCACTGATAGGTGCGGAGTCAGCTGTTTGTTTCTTGATGAGTTGATGAGTTGTCTCGGTTGTGTGCAGGAGGTCCATGACAGATCGTCTGCTGGGACTTGAACACGAAGACAGAAGGGGAGGGGGTCAGGAGCAGTCGTGTTACTCACATAGATTCCACCACAGCTAGAGGCGCCATTCTGCATGTCGGCAAAGATGGACGCTGCTGTATTCAAGTAATCCTCGTTTGCCGATCCAAGCGCAACCGTCATGTCATAAGAGCGGATCACTATTGCGGTCACAGTCAGAACCTAGGAACATTGGACGAACTGGGGAAGATAGGTATATCACGAAGTTCTTATGCGGTAACTAGAGATGGGGGCATCATGAGACAAAAAATTAATACTTACAGGCAAGCGCCCACCAGCCCTCGTCGTCGTAGAAGTCATCGAGGAAACCATTGTAGCCTCTTGTCGATAGATCGGAATCGGTCTCATTAGATGGTGACATGACGTAAGTTGAGATCGGACCCTTCAACTTGTGGTAGACCTTCTGGACCTGCATCGAGCCGGCCGTCGTCTGAGCCTGTGTATAGGTGTTCGAGGCAACGCCGGGTATGCCCAGAGATTGTGCGGAAGAAGGATTCAAGAGAGCATAGTCGGCAAGCGTCGTCAAGGCGTTGGCACTATTCCACCATCCCGTGGTGTCCCAGAGGCCTGTAGATTCGTCGTACCAGGATTGAAGCGCATGGATGGCAGCAACTGCGTTGTCATCATATGTTGATGAGGCCTTTTGGATGCTGTGAGTAGATATAACGAAGAGAGGTGACGCCCTGGCAGCGAGGCTGCCGACCCAAGATGAAGAAACCATGCTAATATGAAGATGTTGTCCTGTGCGCGATGTATATGTGTGTCTATGAGCAAGAGAAATGTGATGCTGTAAGTGATAGGTGAGATAACGAATGATGCTACTCAGAGCGAGATTGAGAAATAGTGATGAGAGTTTCCCAGCAACTCGAGGTCGGGCCAAGTGGCCGATTTAAATCAAAGATAGTCGTGCTTGAAGATTGTTAGCCAGCACCTTCTTGTACGGCGGCAGAAGTCAGAAGGCTCAAGCCGTCCAGGTTCAAGCCAGGAAAGATCTATCAAGGTAGAGAGACGGCAGGTGAAAGGCAACGTAGTAAACTACGTCACTTGGCAACTGCTGCACGGGAAACAGAAACACAAAATGCGACATACCTCTCCAAGGACACATGATGATGGAATGCTAACAGACTCGTTATAGGGTGGCTTGTGGGGTTAGGAGATCAACTGGCATGCGTTGGTGACAAGGGAAAGAGTTGGCATCCGACAGATGCGCGCCGCGCAGCACTCGTGAGAGGCGAGAAACAAAAATAAGTTGGAAGCAAGCCTCCGAGGTTCCTGTATCTGGCAGTGTGCGCCTGTGTATCCCTCTGTTTCTTCGCCTTCTTTTTCTGTATCCCGATCTCTTCCCGCTTTTTCAATACCTTTCTCTCTCACCGAGGATGAACGAATGAAGAAAATGAATGTGGTCTGTTAAAAGTGTAAGAGCACTTCTAATGATATCATTAAGCGAGTGAAATTGCCGTCGTTGGGCTTGCCAACACAACAGAAAGAAAAGGCAAGGAGAAAGAATGAAAATTAGATATATTTGACATGTTCGAAGGCCATTTTCTTGTTGCCCATGTGCTAATACTGATAGGAAATTGTTAGGGTCCAGGCTTGTTTCAGAAGAGATTGGGCCCTGTTCTCGGCGCATGAAAATCCTTATTTGGCGAATGGGGCCACCCTGGTACTCTCATCAGTTTCTTCTACCCAATGCCAAGGACGACAACTCTCTGTCGGCATAAACTTCATCTATTCTTTTGTTTTCCCGAGCCCTGGTCACATCTCTTTTTCTGGGCTTCAACACGATGCCTAAAAGTTCGCTCCCTTGCTCTCATCTCGCTTTCTCTTTCTACTTTCTTTCCCGAAATGTCCAGACCAATTTATCCCACAACCCTTGATCGTCACAATTGAATTTTATCTACGTGTGAGCAGCACGACAATCGATCTTCCTTCTTCAGCATGGTTACCGCCGATCTCCCAACGTCGTCAGCTTATCAAGCATCTAGCAACCACCCGAGCATCTCGTTAGTTACTATTACAGTAATGATCCTGTGAGATCTGCAGAGGCGCCGCCGCAACAATGCGATGTCGTGTTGCGCGACAAAAGACATATAACAAACAACCTGAAAACCATGATGAATGAGGCGCAGGAAGTCAGGCAACACTGAGCCAACAGCTTTGACATGGTAGTGCGCGGCAGCTACGCGCTTGGAACTTTGAAACTCGACCAGAGCCAATGGAACAGGGGTAGAACGCAGCGGCCGATGCCAAGCAACAATCTTTTTCAGGGGCTTAATCTATGGATCCCGACGTGGCCATAATCGTGCTAAACCCAAAGCGAACAACGCACATTTTCTACGACGCCAGGCCTGCTGGGATAGCCCGGCATTCTCGGAAGTCGGGAGGCCTTCTGCCGCTATTCTCTCTTGGCACTGGATGGATACCCATGGGATAGGGTTGTTGTTGTTGTTGGCATGCAGCTCACCAAGATGTGCTATTTACAGCATTCCCGACTACCCCTCGTACGCACGTACGAAGCATAGAGCGAGATGCTTGAATGCACGGCTCGGACTGTAAGGTCTTTTTACAGATATTTGGCACGCGCGATACGACGGCTTGAGCGCCCCACACATTTACCTACCCCTGTTCAATCAGTTGGAGAGCCTTTTGCACAACATCACGATGTTATGAGACTCATTGCAACATCGCAAGACCAGAGTGAGCTATTCCTTGCGGAACCGATTTCACCACAGTGATGCTTCAACGTGTCCGAAGTGACACCGCGTAAGCCGACGATGTAACTGGCTTGCTTGCAGCGACCTTGGCGTTACTCCTCCCCCGGTTTCTCCCCCTCATCGGAACTGGTTACCCTCCATCATCTGAACATCTCGGGCCACGAGGTCGGCGTTGATAGGTTCAGGCCTGTTTCTGCGAGCCGCTCCGTGTCCGTTCGGCCTCACGAGCATTAGATAACTGCACGTCATCGTGCTTGGTTGGGAATGGCCTCCTTCCTCCAACTTACGGCTAACGTGGTTGTCGGGTCGGTATGGATTACTCCGGTCGCACTCCTGAGGCCTTCGTCAATCACGCCATGCTGCAGCCAATGCCTAAGCATCCTGATAGCTCCGTTCCCACTCAACCTTATTTCTTCTCCGCACCTTACGACGACAGGTCTCGTGACGGTTCTAGGCTTGACATGGCATGCTTTTGACTACCTGTAGCCTTGTATACTCCCGCATCAACCCCCTGCATTCCAAATATTCTTGTGGGGAGGAAGTTTCTTTTCGGTTCCTTTCTGCGCGCACATGGCTTAACACAGAGAATGCTGGATCGCATAGCAATATACTGACTCATGAACTTGGCCTGCTGAATACAGACCTGATACAGTCATCAGTCAGTGACTGCTCTTTTACGGCCTCAAAATCAATATCGTCAGGTTATGAACCTCCGAGAATTTCGAGCAACTAACAGTAAGTTTCAAGAAACGTTATAGCATTCGCGTTCTGGAGGTCATGTTGCTTCCTCTGCATCCTCGCACCTCGGGATATACGGCGCGCCTTCAAAGATTGCCATTGAAGTCTCAACTTCCATGCACCATGATCATCTTTACCATGATCAGCCCTAGAGATTTCCTATTTCTGAATTACTGTGGAGTCTGCGTGATTCCATGCGGATCTCCAAGGTTAAGTACACGTGATACAGCAGGCCAGCATCATATGGTATCACTACAGATATTAAAGTCTTTCAGCTATACTGAGAGCTCATCCAATGACATGATTGACACTCCCGGCGCCGAATGCGGCACACGTCTCGCACCAACTTTGTGCGACTACTGTATGTCCACAAGTAAATGTACTGCTTCTTGTTGAATAATAACGCGCTCAGACTTAGAGAGATATCTTTGTGGAACATGATGTCCTTGAAATATGACTGGCAGGCGCTGTAGAGCTGAGCTACGTGGCGAATACCGTCACGTTGATCCTAGACAAGGGTATGGCACAGCGCGCGAGGAGGATCAAGTTGGCTGGGTTGATCCTTGAGCTTGTCTGATCCGCACAACTCTGTTTTTGGATCAGCGTAGGAGAGGACAACTCATTGTTTCGAAGAAGCTTGAACTTGTTGCCAGCTATTACGACGCGCTATCGCCCAGAGAGGTTCCTACAATGAGTAGTACCGCTCCATTAGCGATTACTGCGCCATATGCCTTGACCTCAGATTCAAGAAGGATCTCACGCGAACTTTTATTTGTTTAGGTTCTCGGATGGGCCGACTTCCAAAAACGAAATTCACCATTAACTACCCAGGTGCTTTCAATTGCATACCAAAGACTGCTCTCACTTCGTGAAATATTGTTTAGCATGCGAGCGTCGTACGCCACAGGTGGTATATACTGCTATTGAAAGATATATGTACTTTGAACGTGTTGCTATATACGAGATCATGACCGTTTACACTCATTCTCATCATCCAATCATTCACGCTTTTAGAATCTCAGATGCTCCCTGAGTTGAGTAACGAAGAAGGAACTTAGCCCGATGTGGGCAGGACACCAGTGGCAGATCCACCAAGGTACCAAGATCCAATATCAGTCAATTGGCCGGCGTTGTTCAAGAAAGTGGCGTTAACTCCGACGTTGCTAACCTCGGACTAGATCAAACGAACATATGTCAGAACCTGTGCTCACAAAACAGATTATACAAGGAGTTGAAAGATAACACTTACGCGGAAGGCGCCGAACCACGAGTACCGCTCAATCGAGCTCAACCCATCAAGATAGGGGATACTCTGGTTGTAAAACTCCTGGGTCGTCTGAAGATCCACGTTCGGGTCGGTGAACTCAGTGAGCCAGATCTTGGAGTTGGGGAACATGGACTCTACGGTGTTGATCAAGCTCTCAAGCCCCGTGAAGTCATTATACCAATGAATAGGCAAGAAATCATAAGGGCAAGTCTTGCCACCCAACTGCTGGGTGCAATTGCCTAGAAACTGACTCAACCAGCTCAAGCCAAAATCATCACCATTAACAGCCGGCAACCCAATCCTCACGCCCTTCGACTGCAGCGGGATGAAATCCGCAATCCACCCCTGTGCGGCGGTCGGCGGGTCGAGCTGCGCGCCGCCATAACTGTACGGGTATTCGGGCTCATTGTAGGCTAGGACGTTCTTGATAGCCGTGCCGTCCGCGATCAGCTGCTCGACGTACGTGCTGAACGACGTGTCCGTCGGATCGCTGCTCTGCCCCCATTTCTGCGGGACGTACTCGAATTGCGACTGGGGCACGTTGCTGAATTGCGGACTGGGGGTCTGCCCGTAGTTGTAGTACCAGGTCAGGTCTGAGCCGGACTCGACCCAGATGCTATTGTCTTGTGGCCATTGCGTATTGGGGATGTGGATCAATCCGCGCTTGACCGAAGTGGCTTCCGATTTGAGTGTCTTTGTTGGCTTAGCTTTATTCTCCTCCGCCATTGATGGGGTCGCGAGGAGAAGGAGGTAAGGAAGGGCGCCGGCTAGGGTCTTGAGAGGCGACATGGTGACTGACTATGACTCTGCTGTGTGGATAGGTTTCGAGGATGGACAAGGACTCGATAGCCAGCACGACCCATTGGAAGCAGCGGTGATCGTCTATTATATATCTCTACGTCTCTCTACAATCACCATGACAATACTACCACCTTAGGGCCGGTCTTCCGTCGTTTCATACCGCCAGCGATGTTCAAATTATGTCAAAGCATCAGGGGTTGGGGGGAATCCGGTCTTGTCTCTAACCTAACCTAAAGTTAACCACATTCCTCCTTTGGGTTAAAAGGAAGCGCATAGCACTATCGTCGGCAGCACAAACTACTCGAAATCCCCGCGAGATCCTGCTTTTTCTCTCCCTGTGCGTCTTGCGAACCGCTTCCCACGTGCAGGATGCTGGTCACTGGACCACATGGTGCCCGAGCCTAGTACCTATGCCGATGCAGACGGTCGTAGCATGCTAGCACGCCATGCCGCCGCTACACGCTCGCTATACTGCGCGCGGACTAGACTCGGTCGTTCTATACTGCAACCCTTTCTATACCTTCAAGTCCGTCAAGGTATGGCTGCTTCGAATTTTGACTTAGAATCCCCACTTTGCCGTGGTTTGCTTCTGAATTCTGGTCTCCTATTCGCGGACCTGCAGAGTTTTAGCTGCTGCACCCCGGCTCCCGCACCAGCCGAAGTAGGCAACTGTTCGGTCCGTCCCCGGAATTTTATTTTGCATATGTCTGGGGAGGTGCGGAAGAGCCGTTTTACTCCGTAGTTCTTGGAGAGCTTGGCTCATGCAAGGCGTGATGGAGGCGGTAGTGGTGTTCAACGGTTTGATTGTTACTAAAGCTGTTCTTGAGAGCGTTGAGTATTAAGCTTTCAGTTCTCTGGAAATATGCCGAATGATCTCTCTGATTCGAGTTGCGTACGTCAGGCGGAACCTTCCATCGGATGTAGTTAGGCTCGCAAGGTTATCGTTAGTGAAACATAATAGGAGCGAAAGGATCGTCACTTATACAGATTACAGTAAACAAATCCCCAAACGGTTTTTAACAACCACTCCCCTGACAGCGACTTAGTAACTGCCGAGGCTAGCCCTCGATAAGTTATAGGGGCTCGTCGATCTATAACAGGGAATGACTTTGTTCTATGATGGCAACGAATAATTCATAATAAGATAGGGCAACCATGTTCGTCACATGCTCAAGCATCAGTGCCTATAAAGCAAAGCTCAGATGAAGACATCCTGCAAGAATCACCTCGACTCTCGGAGTCCGTCCTCCACGCACATTAACAAACCCTCTAACTTGAAGACGAAGAAGAGCAGGTTTTCGAGCAACACCATCATTCATATCATGCAAGTTTCTCGTATTCAGCCGAGATCCTTTATTGCCACTTGCAGCATCATGTATGCCTTGCAGTATTCCCCGAGGCCGACGACGACTTCACTCATCCCGTGCTGAGTAGGTTCAATTCATATTTGAAATATGCATGTGTGTCTGTTTGTATGTAGGTTAGTCTCTCGGCCGAATTATCACGGTCCGAGGAGTTTGGAGAGCATTTCCCCTAGTCCCGGACTAACATGTGATACTTCAAATGCAGTCCTGGAAACCAGACATCCAAAACCGAGGAAAGAGGGCAAAGGGTGTAAAGAGCGCATTCAGGGAGAGATACTAATGCACTCGCGCGATCTCTACCTTTTATGGGTTAGGTACCTAGGTGTTTTCGTGATCTGAGAATCAAGTACCGGTACCTACATAGCAAAATACTATATATCACGCTTAGCATAGCGTTTATAGTCTCAATGGACATCGTTCACTCCAAACTCCTTGGATTCATATTTAATTTTCAGAGACACGATTCACGGGCTCAGGAGCTCCGGGGAGAAACTAATGCACCATGGCGGCCCTACTTCGCATGGGTTGGGTTAGGTTAAGTGATCTTTGCAAAGTACCCTTGACTTAAGTGCATCGGAGAAATATCTAACGCCGTGTAAAACCAAGAGAGATCTTTCGAAACCTATCATACAAGTCTTGCTTGGCATTTGTCTTATACTAATAGCGGATGCCTTCCGCACAATGGGCGTTGACTCCTCAGCATCGAAACCAGCAATTCGAGTTTCGGGACGCAACGAGGACCTCCAGGCAACCTTACTACTCAATTTACAAGTCAAGTGATGTGAATAATCGATGGGACATGAAAGGGGGCTCAAGGAATAGGGAATTGTGTTGGTATTGCAACTATAGTGCCAGTGAACATCGCTCGCGCTATACTCACTGGCAACTCAGATAGAGAACTCGAATCTCGAGAGATAATAAGGACTTTACCCAACCGTGGTGTTGATGAGTTCGCTTACTTTCAAGTCGAGATGGTTTTCGAGCAAAGAAACACGGAAAAAAAAATGGTGACAATAGGAATATACCAGTATCATGTTCAGTCCGGCTATAGTTGATCTCAACCCTATCATCGTCACTACCATATTGCAGGATACTTGAGACCTCTTTCTTAAGACGTTCATTCCCATCGTTCCTCATATATATCGACCATATTCATACATCATAAAACAACTTGCCCAGACCCCTTTTCATCTCCCCTGGGCCCCAGTTAGTCCCTCAAATCAACTCGGCCGCCGCTCCAGAAATAGCCAACTTCCCCGTCTCCTTAACCTTAGCCTGGAAGATCACCTTCTTGCCGTCCTTCCCCCCTTCCTTCCACATCTCCGTAACCAGCGTCTGCCCCGGGAACACACTGCCCGCAAACCTGACCTTAATGTTCTTATACTGGCCAAAACTCTCATAAACCGCCTTGCCCGCAATCCCCATAAAACAAAGCCCATGCAAGATAGGCTCCTTAAACCCGCCCATCTTCGCGAAAGATGGGTCTATGTGCAGCGGGTTATAATCACCACTCAGCCTATAAACAGCAGCTTGCTCAGGCGTCGTCACGCTCTCGACGACGACATCCGGGGCACGCTTTGGGGGCACATTCGCCGCCGTAGCAGCGCCTCGATCAGCGGGTTTCTTCTGCCCGTTGAAGCCGCCACTCCCTCTTAAGAAGATTGTCGCCTCGTTGTAGAACAGTTCCTCGCCGTTCTCGGCATTGACAGTACTAACACCAGACTTCAAAATCGCGGCATTGCCCTTGTCGACGACCTCGATGAGTTTCGCGTGGTTGAGCGTCTTGGCCGCGGTGGGGATGGGGTATTTCTTGACCTCGAGGTATTGCTCGCCGTGCAGGAGCATCATAGGAGAAAAGTTGGGGACGACCTCGTCGAAGGAGAAGGGCATGGCGGCGTCGAATTGGGGGATCACACCGAATGTCGGTAGGACTTGGAAGTCCTCATGACCTTCGAAGACGTAAGGTAGTTCGGTGCGCTTGGCGCCGATGCCGAGGTTGTAGAGCATGGAATCACGGTCTGTGTACGTGAATTCAGTCGGGTCTGCTTTAGCATTCTTGCCTTTTTCTTGAGCCTCGAGGTACTCGTTACTCTTGCCACCCGAAGAAGACTGCTAATTTTAAAGGAGAAATCATGTTAACCATCGTGTTCACATCTAATAACCTATCTTAATTACATAAAGACATATATACAGTGGGCTGCTTATTTGGGCATTATTCAAGGAAAGAGAAGAAGGGCTCATACCTGTGCCCTGTTATTGAGGTTCTCCATGACCTTCTCTACTGAGGATGTAGTCTTCTCGGGGTGGTCTGCCCGACCATCGTCAAAGTTGACGATCTTCGACCAGGCCTGCGCAACAGCCTCGGGCTCCAGCTTCTTGTCAAGAGGGAACCCAACACCACCGGAGCGTTGCCACCTTGTGCGGCCACACCAGCCGCTGCCGACCTCGTATAAACCGCCGGTAGGGTTTTCGGGGACCTTGTCGCTACAAAGGAGGAGGACGAGAGGAGCTATGTAATCGGGCTTGAAAGCCTGGACAAGTTCTTCGGGCAGGATCGTGGCAGTCATTTGGGTACCGGCGTTGGGGGCAATAGTGTTGACGTAGATGTTGTATTTAGCGCCCTCAAGAGCGATGGCGCGAGAGAAGCCGAGAATACCGCATTTCTGGATGACAACTCATGTTAGCGCCGAAATCACATGAACTTTTTGCTAAAACTTACAGCAGCGGCATAGTTGGCCTGTCCAAAGTTACCGTAGATACCACTCGTCGAAGTAGTGTTGATAACACGTCCATACTTCTGCTTCAGGAAATAAGGCCAGGCAGCCTTGGTGACCTTGTAGGTGCTTCGGAGATGGACATTCATGACGGGGTTCCAGAGTTCGTCAGTCATGTTGGTGAAGGCCTTGTCCCGTAGGATACCGGCGTTGTTGATGAGAATATCAATTCGGCCGAAAGCATCAATCGCGCCTTGAACGACCTTCTCGCCCTCTTCGGAGGAAGCCTTGACGCCGGCAGCTTTGCCGCCCATCTTCTTAATCTCCTCGACCACGGTGTCGGGATTCACGAGATCGTTGACAACAACAGTCGCACCAGCCTTGGCGAAGGCCAGGCAGTAAGCGCGACCGATGCCGGCGCCACCACCGGTGACCAAAACGACCTTGTCCTTGAAGTTGATCTTCTCGCCTTGGGCGCTGGGACCCATCTTCATGGATTCCTCGAGGAGGCTCATGAAGTCATTGGCTCCCGAGGGGTATTGAGGAGCGGAGAAATCATTGACCTTGTTCCATTGCTTGAGGATAGCGCCGGGTGTGTAGCTGTCGTCGGCCTTGAGCAAGAGACCGCTGGAACGCTCCCATCTGAACTTGGCGATGTGGCCACCGCCAGCTTCGAAGATAGCACCGTTCTCCTCTGTGTTGTTCTTGTGTACTAGTACAGCGACGAGGGGAACAACCCACTCAGGCTTCAAGGCAGCCAACATCTCGGGAGGCATGACAGTCTCCGTCATACGGCTCGCAGCGATAGGAGCAATGACATTTGCGATGATGTTGTACTTGGCGCCTTCCTTGGCGAGGGTCTCGGTGAAACCAACCATAGCCAGCTTGGCGGCAGAGTAGTTGGCCTGGCCGAAGTTACCGAAGAGACCAGCAGCAGAGGCGGTGTTGATGACACGGCCGTACTTCTGCTTGCGGAAGTGAGGCCAAGCGGCACGAGCACACTTGTAGGCACCGGTCACGTGGACCTTCATAATCAGATCCCAATCTTGATCCTTCATGTTCTTGAAGCTGATGTCGCGGAGGATACCGGCGTTATTGATAAGGATATCGATACGGCCGAACGCCTTGATGGCGGTCTCGATGATCTTGTCGCCATTCTCGACGCTGTCGTAGTTAGCGACGGCCTCGCCACCGGCGGCTTTGATCTCGTTCACGACTAGATCAGCAGCCTAAGTGATCGCGAAACAGTGTGTTAGCTACATCTCATTTCTTGACGTGTGAGACGGCAGTGGGTAGAGACGGGAAAATGAGCGCACCTTGTTGGAGTTACCTTCGCCCTTGAAAGAGCCTCCTAGATCGTTGACAACGACCTTGGCCCCTCTTGAGGCGAAGAATGTGGCATAGGCTTTGCCCAAACCACCGCCAGCACCGGTGATGACGGCGACCTGGCCGTCATAGCGCATTTGGCCAGCCATTGTGAATGTGATGTGTGATGGAGTCGGGTATCGAGGGAGAACAAAGAAAGAGAAAAGGGAATAACACTCTCCTCACTAAATACGCGGAAGAAGGGAGTGAAGAATGAAAAGTGTTATAGGTATCGTTGCTGATGATGATGATGGAGGAGGGGAATGTTGCCGGGTGAAAAGCATTTATCAGATGAGAGAATATGGACTCTATCTGCGCTTGTATCCGTCAGTAGAAGCCGAGGCAGCTCCCACATTGGTGTGAAGCCGAGGGTCCCAACCGCTTCTGGTTGGATGGTGTGGTTGACCGAGCACGGCAGTCAAACCAGACCTCATCCGGTTAGTTCCCCCATTCCCCGATCCCCGATTCCCCAGAAAAACGAGAGATTTCACATGTCACTCCAGAAGGATGAGGTCATCTGCGCGATTCACGCAGCACTTTGAATTTTTCATTCTAGTCAGTAAAAAAACGTCAGCTACAGGACCGACATTGACAATGACCCATTGTCAGAACATGCGATAGATACGCTGAGTATAATAGATGTCAATGTCAGTCATTGGCTGCAAAAAACTGATTATGCTATGATGTGAAGTAAACTCCAATTAGTGTGTTGTATCTGTGCTCCATATACCGTAATGATGCCTGTAGTCACGTTTCTCCAACCGCTGCTGGCATTCCCCAAAGCTTACCTTATCTCCTTTTGTCACGATGTGACTTTGGAGATAACTACATGTACCTTTTAACCCACATGTGTTAAGATACATCATGTCGGCAAAAAGTAACATGCACACCTTGACATTCGTCATTTCTTCCATCAGATATTGTGAGATGAAGATTATCAATGTCAGACGGTATCACCTAGCATAGCAATGTACCAATAGAATCATTGCCTGCTGATTTACTGTGCCAATTGACCCCTCTTTGCCTATAGTCCACCATCTGCTAGACACTTGATTGATTTATCGCCAAATCATAGCGTGCTTGATTGTTTGGTTAGGGAGACTGATACATTCTACAATCAATGTGATCCAAGTATGATGCTGGTCTTGCCGGGGTTTGGTTTAAGGACTTGTAGTTTAAAAATCACGATAGTGACCGATATACTCCCTATACTCTTAGAATAACCAGAGTAAACTCCTGAATACATACCAAATCACCGGTAGATATCTAGACGACAGTTTCTCAACGAATATCGCTCAAACTTCTCAATATCGACAGAATAACAGTAACCATAGGCCACAACTTTCATAAGCATATTCTGAAAGTATTCAATTGTAATATTAACGACTAATGATATCTGGCTAGGACCTGGTAATTTTATGTATTTAACCTGGCAGACAGTAAAATTACGGTCGAAAATTCATTCCATTGCTCCATCTGAACTTTCCATTGGATCCGTCCTACCCTCCCCATCCAATCATGGATTTATCATGCAACCAACTCTCACGACTTTGTTCACATATGTCTACTACTCTCACATAACCACTTCTCCAGGACTCTGAGAAATACCTCTTACGACCATCCCTCTACGATTTCTTAGCTAGCCAAGCCGTTCTTCCTCTCGTCATCATCACCACTTTCCCACTCGCTACACTTACCTTCGCCTGCCTGCTACGTGATCAGCGTCTACCATGGTCCATGAACTGAGGCAGAGATCAAAGTCAAATTCTATCCTAATTCCAGGTAGGTCGTAATATTCTGCTAAGGTGATTGGCATAGACGCTGCTGGATTCAGATCACAGCCAATACTAGCACAGGAGCACATAGGCGTAAAATGGATGCGACTCAATGACCATGTAGAGCTCTTCTCATCCGAAGTGCGCTAGCGGGTGATTTTATATGTGGAATACGCGGGAGCAACGAGTCCGAAGAACACTGGGATCGTCTGCTAAATCACGGCACTTACGCCCTCTTCGTTGTCTCATCATTTACGTATAGCTGGCTTGCAATTGCAGGAATACACAATGAATAATACGTGTATTAGCAAGTCGAATAACCATGTTGAACACTGAACATAAAACGCTGATACTTAATTGAGATATAGCCTCGAACTTCATCTCAATTAGCATGCAATAACTATTATGTTCATGTAGCAGATACCGAAAGCAATTCCAATCAAACAGCATTGTCTACTTGCTTGAACAATCTTGTTCACGTCAGGGGATGTCTGCGGATGCTGTACTAACAGGAGTGATTGACCACATGGTATACTCTCATATAGCTCCCTCCCTCCCTATAGCTATGTCATCATATTAGAACATGTCCAAGACGGTACACCCCTGCGTACATAGAGATCAAGGAAGTTGTTAGGAAGGCACATCAGTTCATTGTTTTAGTAATTGGGGTCAACCACAGGCCGCAAGTCAACTTATACGGCCCAAGACATCCGCTTCCTAAAACTTCGACACTCACTACGTATCCTGAGTGCTTTCGACAGCATGCTTGCTGATGGCTCCAATAGAACTGGCTCAGCTGGTAAAGCCACAGGGGAAACTCGGTGCTCTTTCATGCTCGCTGATTCTCTTGATGTCCAGGTAGCCTGTGATTGAGTGTAACGAGTTTGGTAGACAACAATTTATCATTCTGCAGCAATGGCTTGCCATTCCTACTCCTTGTCATGCTCCAATTCAGTCGACCACTTTCTGGCCGCCTCTCAAGTCTCTCTCCTCTTCCTTACTCTGTCGTCCTCTTCACGCTCTTTTCTTTTCTGCACTTTCCTCTTCCTTACTTTCTCTTTTCTACGTACTTGCCCAACAACATTCCTAACTCTTATTTGTGTCCCGGCACTCTTGACCTCCTAAATCCAAAAAGAGAGGCTCGTCGGCGCTTTATAAATGTATTGCCCAAAGCCTAGCTGGCTCGTTCAAATTCTTTTGCTGCAAATGACTAGGTCTCTCCGGGTTCGTATAATTTGAATCGTCGAGTCGAAAGACAATAATGAGCACTGCTAGCTGATTGAAAATTGATCCGCTATCGGTCCGTTTCAAAGAGCTTATTTTAAGAATCGGCGTAGTATAAGATTTCGGTGATGCGCGAATACTCTTAACGTCAAAGCGCGCATGACATCGCGTCTTTGTTTTACAGAAAGGCCAAGAGATCAGTGACCATATATATATATATATGCCTCCCTCCCCATTCTGCCGTGATATTTTATTGAGTCGGACTATTCTTACTCCCTTTCTCAATCACCCACAGCTTCTGGTTACGGTGACGGATAGCCATTAGAAGCCTCCCGATGGCGAGAAGCTGACACATGTGCGTCTAGAAAAGTGAAATCATCAAGCACAGGAAATCTGTTGAGAAGGGTCATAGCTCTTTTCGTACAATCGGAATAAATGTTTCGATTTCACGGCGAATTCATCATCGGCAGAAAGAGTTCGGAGATGAATGCGTAACTTCTTTGGCTAAAGAACTGCGGTCGTGGCTGCTCAATCTACCTGTCCTGGTCATTGATTCTGTGCATGCTGACTGAGGAGAGAAAGAGGTCTGGGCCGATACACTCTTCGGGGACAAGGCGTTGACGGGAGTGGACAGGTATGTCTTAAACCAGCCTGCAGTGACTGGTCGCTTAAGGAGGATGTTCTCTGGCCAGTGCGGTATTACAAGACATTATAGATCCGTTGATTGACTAATAAGCCAAAGTTTTAAAGCTGAGATGAGGTACATAAATGTATGCCAATATTGGCGTAGTAGAGGGACTTGGAAGTGGCAATGCCAACCCCTCACTCAGGCGGGTAACGATTCATGGGCGGATGGGTTGCATACGGGGGCTATTCTTTTTAGGCTTTCAAAACTGATGCCGCACTAGAGGCCGCCACGACCTATGCTGTTTTACAGGTCATCCACTACTCAATCGCAGTGGTGCTTAACCTTGCCTGGACTTTGGTCTACAGGCCCTCGTGCTCATACTGAAGTCCCTGTGAGAAGCCCGTAGGTGACTTGAGCAAATGCCGACAGCAGTCACCGCATACTGATGTTGATTGAATGAAACTGGCACCATAGACCAGACCCAGAATCATCTTTGAGCTGTGCACGGTCCGCAGGCACCGAACGGCTGGGCATAGAATGGCTAGGTACTCAGCGGCTGAGTTCACTCGGTGGGCTGAGTGAGCCAGCTTGCATTGCACAGCCTTGGGTCAATTCGGCTGCATTCAAGACAACTTCTTTTATTTTAACTCCTAAAGCCTCCAATGAAGCCTGAAGGTTCTTGCATTGCTAGAAACCAGAAACTGATGTCACACCACTTAGGTGACTTTGTCTAGTGCTACCTAGGAGACAAGCGGCACACACAAGCATCCCCATCTTGCATCACCACCATGATCCTCTTTGTCACTTTAAAGCTTTGTTGTATGACGGCGGTGACTTTTATATAGTTGATGAATTGGGTCTTGGCAAGGAGAAATTTACAGCTAGTCCAATATTAATCATGAATCGGATTCACTTGATTAGAGGTTTCTCAGTGATAGAGCTGTGTTTAAGAAGCCGCCCTGTTCACTTGGTATATTGCGAATCATTTGACCTTGTACGTCACACTACCATAGATTCGTCGGCGAGTAATAAAAGATGCCACGTGTGAATGCATAATAGATATCGCTAGATACACCTATCCCCATGGTCCGATGAACGGCCGTTATACACGGAATAACAAAGCTGGATGAATAATCCTATAATCATTCTACTTCAGCTTACGTACCTTCCTAGTGGAAATAACCGGTGAAAGAGGATGCCAGTACAAAATATAAATAATCGCAACGCCGACTCTCTCTGTTATCCGATTCTGCTGTGCTGTAGCAGTTAACATAATGTCTCAACCAACAGGTACCAGGGGTTATAAGAAGGACAGATAGATCAAGGCAGAGCCGCAGATAGGAACAGCGCCCACAACTCAAAGGGACCGGTATACTTTGAAGGATGAGCTTGTGGTCCAGAGGGCGCGATTCCCCCTTTTCCCCTCCAAGCTGGGCGTGATTTGATATATTGCTTGGGTAGTGAGATGTTGGTAATGTCAAGTCCGGTACCTCTTGTGAATCGGCCTCTTGTATGTAACGCACTGATTTCCCAACGAATCAATCAGCTACGCGGTGAGTGCAGCGATCAACAGGCGAGATAGATCGGTGCGGGTGGTATCAAGCCCCAGGAGTTTCAGGATATCTATATCCCCATCTTATGATGGTACCTGGGGCTACGTTAGCATCATCAGCGCGAAGCTCCTGGTCAGACGTGCCAAAGGTCTCGTAGCCTGGATGTGAACCGAATTGTCTAAGAAGCAGTGACCTATCTATGTTATATATTTCCCCCTAGCGGGATGACACGTCAGAGACAGGACATGAGAAATAACCTGGGTTTGTTCAAACTGGGCATTATCTTTCTTTATCAATCTCATAATCCGCAGAGTCACTGATTATCAAGCTGCACTTCTCTTTTCAGTAGTCGCCTGCATTCATGAAGAGTAGGCTCACTACTTAGTCAGAATAAGCAGGCGCTTAGCACGCTGGTAGCAAGCCGGATAAGCATCTCCCTCGTGATCGTTTGTCAGCCACAGTGGCTCTATAAAAGCTGTTACGACTAGCGAAAATGCTGATGGCGTCTTCCTTCATTCTTCAAGAACTTCGAAACTGTTGACGCATTATATGTCGTCGGCTGTCACGGCTATAGCTCGCTTTTTTTCCCTTTCAAATATCTCCAGAGACGGTAACATCCATCGGTCTATATTACATGCTGTCGATGAACGAGTATTGCAGATGAGTATTGGACCTTTTGAATACCTCCTTAATCCAGATCATCATAATAATACTCATTTATATCTTGGCATTCAAGCAAACCGTGAGCTGCAACCCCGAAGGTTGTTGCCCCTGTTGCTCCCCTTGCTGAGCAGCTTGAGTTTGCGATTGGTTTCATCCGACAGGCATTCATTGATCATTGCTTGATCAAAATATATTTGCAATAGTGATGCTCAGTCCTGGCACTGCTTTATGGACTAGTCGCAATCTTGGAAGAATAAGAGCGGGGATAAACAGATCATATAAGGCTCCGAACCCACGCATAGCCCCCATATACAAGAGGTTTCATACAGCGATTGACGTTGGAATAGCTAAGAGAGTAGCAGGAAATGAGGGAGGTGTATATGAAAAGTATATCTGTGGTGTAAGTAGATGAAGACAAATGCGTGGTGGTAATGGTCTTCTTTGGAGCGACTGCTGCCTAACTGCTTCCTGCCGCCTAACTGCTTCCTGCCTAGAACTGAGCGGCCATAGAGAGATACTAACCTCAACCAACAGCCACCAAGAGACCTCTCACTTATACCTCATGAACCTCCTCAAATCAGCCCATTTCACTGAACAACAACCAATTACGAATTTTTTTCCCTTCCGGTTTCCGCTAAGGTTCCGAACATGACTGGGTTGACGGACCCGCCCCCCGGCTCCATCTCATGATATGGAGCCTGGTGGTTGCACAGCGTGAACCTCAAGTCATTGCCCTCAAACTCGAGATCCCTGAGGACTATGAGGACGGAACCGCTCCTTATCATATCCGCCCTGGTCGATTGCTGTACAACTCGACTGAGAATATTCGGACTATGCTTTCGTTTAATAGACAGAGCCGTGCTGCAGCATTGCAGTGGTTACCAGATACCCTTACGATCAACGGTGAAATGGGAGCCACCGTCCGGTTTAACAAACAGCGCGATCTGGTCTTTCTCGAAGGACATTTTGGACCGAGGTGCTGGAAAATGGGAGAGATCACTTATTGAGAACCTCACTGAGTCCATCAGGCATCTCGGATTCAGCCGAGAGTTAGATCGCTCTCTCAGTTTCAACAGTCACTATCCCGATGATCCTCATCCTCCCAATGACCCCATCAAGCCCATCTGGCATGTGATGAAGTTCCTCCGGCCATTCCAAAACCTAAAGCATGTTTATTACTGCATCGAAGAAACCGGATACGAAGACTATGATCTACGCTGGTGTGCATCTAACAAGACCAATCGGTACGAACAATCTGTCTTACACGGGTGGGATGAGCACTTTATCGCCTTCTGCTGGCCAAACTTGATCTACGATGGCGATAAGTATGTGTGTGAGGAGGAATCATACTACAGCAGAAGTGATTACGATCAAGACGAGTTCAAAATTGGCATGGCTCTCGTGAGGGGCGAAAAAGCCGTACGTACAGAGTTTCCGTTTCACCTTGACTTTTCAGTTTTCCCTCAACTCAGTGGAAGTATGAACTGATGCGACTGTCACTATTACCATTTTAGCAATTCAGGGCCCCCCTATCAGTTATATAGAAGAGAATTGATCCTTACCTCAGCGAAGAAGATATGCGGAGCTTTAATAGCATTGGGTTCTTTCGAATGGCTTGGTTCAATGATTTTGAAGGGTATAATCGCCATTTCGAGCTGGATCTAGATTGCCCTACCCCGAATGATTCGGACGAAGAGAGCTCAGGAGACGACGACGAAGACGATGGTTAGTCGACAAGGCTCAAGCCACTTTTCACGGATGGCCAGATATGGCAATCAATCATCTCTCAAACGAGGCATATTCACGCGTCAGGCTACATCTGAAGACATTTATTTAGTGACCTCTTGTCCTATGGAATGGTTCTTCTGCCCGGCCTACTCTCCCCTTTTGTTAGCCTGGAGGCGAATTAAGCCCTTACCAGTGACGTTCTAGTTACAAAGAGAGCTCTTGAAACTTTCAGTCGGCAGCAGACAGTGGAGAAATCACTCGACAGAGATTTCATGTGTTACTCCTTACCACACAGCCTCTTGCCCACATCCGTGAGATGATCCGACTAGTCGTTTCAGTGCTGATTATGCACGCAAAGTTGACCTACATAGATATGGCGAGCCAGGGGATTCACCAAAACTAAATAGATCATGATAATCTTTCATTGTGAGACTGTTACATCTGCCTTAATCATGAGTTACTTGCCAATTATGTAATATCAGACTGCAGGATATACAAAACCTCATATACAACTTATGCTGGGCCGATTGCCGCCGATTGACTGGAGTATCCTGGCCATTCCATTGTTGGCCACCCTCTTGAGCGTCACAAGTGACTGCATGAACAAAGTCCTTTACCCCTTCAGCGTGTCGGACCTTCTACTTGAAGCATCTTCACTACGGCCGTCTATGGGAGTAGATGTTTGGCGGCTTTCCATACTACTCTAGAGACTACCTAAGGGTAACATACCACATCGCCGAGGGCCCCTAAACTAATCTATAAAGCTGTATAATACATATACATTGGATACTATGTTATTCCAAGACGCCCAAATACAACGAGCACTACGGTGAAATAGAATACTGTAAATGAGGGGCTGCCGACGCGGTAGCTAGATTTAAAAAAAAAAAAAAATCAACTGCGGATCCATAAAACGAGAGGAGCTGGCCGTGGCAAGGTGCCTGTTCTATCACCCAGTTATTATCTCTATAATGCAAATAATCAGATTTAATCCAGAGGTGAGCTTGTGAGTGCCGACAAGTGAACAGCGCTTAGCTGGACATCCCGAGAAATTGAAACGAGCCAAAATCCGCGATGTTGCTATACCACTGAGTAGCACTAATACTGTTGGAATGGTCGGGAGTTTCCAAGACGCACCTTTCCCAAGCCTAACTCCCACCCGTCGCCCACATACCATGTACTATTAAAGACGCCGAGTGCCATGGCACACGCAGAGATTAATCACACCGGTGACGATATTACCGATGAAGTTTGGGGGTAGGATGAGAAAATAGACACTTCAGAGCACTCAGGCGGATATCAGAAATTTGTGAAAATAAGGAAAGAAAAGTCTGGATTTTATAAATGTGGCTAAAGTGGTAGTATCGCAAAGACTTTTAGTTAAGGTGGTAATGAAATTAATTATAATCATGATGATGTACATGTTGACATATATTAGCTGCACAGAGCTATGGATCATCATACTGGATGCCTGAGGCTACGAGAAGAAACAGGATGTCGAAGGAGCGTTTGTTCAGCTGCTATCATTCTTCTAGCTTCTGGGGAGGAACTCACAGAGGGATATCAAAGTCTCGGATTCTCTTCGATCTTTGAAGACTGTCTTCAAAAGTCCCGCTATAAGCTATGGACAACGCTTTTAAGTTCTTTGAATTGTTGGCTAGCCGCTACTTGTAAAACTATTCACAAACACAGGCAGTTTGAACAAGTCATACCTGAGGATATCACCTCGCTATCATGCATTCTTTTTCTTATAATCATTTTCTAAACCCTGGAATATAGTTCTGAATTGGTTTAAAAGTCGAATAATGCTTCTTAATACACCACAAGGTATCCTAGACTATATGTGTCATCGTTGATCCACTGTTGGAGGTGGCTGGATCTGATCAGACCGTATACTATTCCTTAAACAAAATGGAGACGTTTTTCCTTCGCGGATGGGCGACTATTGGTCCTAGGGAATACATCAGCCACTGACGCGTGCCAGCGTGGGCGAGTTAGCGATTGTAACCTGAGGTCTCACTTCGAACTACTTCAAACGGCTCTGTGGGAATAGTGCGTTCTATTCAAGTGTATAGACAAGAGAATCACCGTTACATTGATATCGACGGTGTCTACATGAGGCCAGAGCCGCAGCTGTGCTTGAGATTCTCAACCAAACAATCAACCCCAAGGGTTCTGGTCTGAGCAGGTTTATGAACCTTGATGGGCCCCGACTTACTCTGCGTCCTCAACGTGTACGTGCTATAGGTCAGATGAGTTGGATGATACCCTCAAGTACCATTTCCTATACTGCTGCGCTTCCTATGCCGAGCATTTTGGTTGGCACAGTATGCTATAAAGGTAGTGTATTCATCCGTTGTAGGGAAACATGAGTTGGACATGACAGCGAGCTCATACACCAGGAGAGGCTTCCTGGTTTACGCATAGCGCAGCGTCTTTTGTATGCCTATGAAGCCTGCCATTGCCGGAAAGAAGTGAAAAGTCAACTAAAGTAAAATACCTTTGGAATTGGTAGAAAATTCTGCGCGCCATAAACAAGTCATTCTAGAACAGATCACGCTTAGGTGTCATGAGGTTCCTCCCTTGAACCTGCGCGCAACTAAAGAATAGTGAAATCGGGTCCGAATTGAGGGCTCAACACAACCCACACCACTGAAGATGAGGTGCGCAAGCCCATCAACGTCTCTAAGAACTGGAAAATCAATGACTCTTGTGGCATCAACACTTATGCATGAAAAGAATATGAGAAAAATCCCAACATGAAATTCAATTCGTGACTGCTGGGTTGATGATCACTCTCTGTGTGCCCTTGCTGAAAAGCTGGGCTAACTAGCTAAATAGCTATTAAATGCAACACAGTAGATGCTTACATAATCACCACCCCCTATCTCAATAGGATATAAATAATTAACATCTGAGGTGTACATTATCCCATACCTTCACTGCCTAGTGGTCAAATTATAAAGGCTCGCTTCAGCCGCATCCACAGAAAACCACTTCACCGAGCAGGCAATGCTTGAGTCCCTAGGGAGATTCTTCTTACGACCTTAGGCGTGGAACAGACCAAGCCGCATTTCGATAACGATGACTTAGCTGTCAGGACCGCTTTCGCTGCAGTTGAGAGAGTCGCGTGACTATAGAGGTAGGTCGGCGGTGACGAGAATAGAGTCATTTGTTCCTGCCTACCTTCCCTACGTCCTGATTTTTCCCATCTTCCACTCCTAGCTGTCGCATGTACCAATGGGCGTGGTGCTGGCTAGACAGAAAAAAGCCAAGAGGAGTTACACTTCTTGTGTTTTGAAATGTAACCAAAAGGACAGGAGGCATGACGACGATTATCATGGGCTGAGCCGTCTTGCGTTGCTTTTTGAGCAATACTCAATTTCAATAATACGCCATCAACTTCCCCTTGTTGTTATGAGATAATAGAACGGCATCTGCGTATGGTAGTCATCTATCTTAGAAATTATATTGAAGCTATTTATGTAATCCAGATAGATTGATTATCGAGACAAAATAGGCCCTCTTCATACAAAAAGACAACCTATCGAGTGTAAAGAAAATCTTTAACAAAATACACGCCGCATAATCAAGCTATACTTGACCAAACCACTCCGAATACTACGGAGTTCTTGTCTTACAGCTTATTCTCGATTAAAAGGCTAGATAGAACCATATCCAAACATACCTCCTATATATTTCTGTGATGATCTTTCCCCTAATAATGATCCAGGCAATCTCTTCAACCCCGAGGGTCGACACGCTCATGGCAAAACAAGCAGCACAGTTTCTTTGAAATGCATCTCAGCCTATCTCATCCTTACAACCCCTAAAGAAACAATTTCAGCACCCTCGACATCATATCGGATGCACCTTTCTACAAATTTCAAAATGTATGAGCTCCATCACTGTGATACACAACCTTATCATCCATAAGGAAAGTTCCAGCCGGCGTGAGCACCAAGAGACATCATTCTGGTCAGCGGCAGGGAAAGACTAGAAGGTGTGTCTCCCCTTGACGCATACGCTAGAGGCCGGTTTCATCATCACTCGTCAAAGCAATTGAGTAATCGTAATGAGAATTCTTGGGGAAAAAAAGATTCTTTCCAAAAACAAAAAAACTTCCTGTGGTTCTGTTTCCATTGTGTCCTCCATGACGACATCCTCATGCTGCTGTATGGCAGCCATCGCCCTCTTCTCCCAAGACATAGGTAATATTGACAACTGGATCGCCAAGCTTGGTAGGTGAACCAAACTAGGAAGGATGGACACTGCCATCACCAAGAGGTGAGCTGTCACATATCATAAAATCTCCAGGTAGTACACGCCGTATAATCAAGCAATACTCGAAATTATCTCTGATTCTAATAACATAGGGTTTTACTCCCTATATCCGGCCTTTAATCAAACCATAGCTTGCCAGTGACATACAGCAAGACACGTTCTACTCTAGACCTATTCTAGAAAGGTATAAAAACCCAGAGACCAAGATCCAGCTAGCCCGATCGGTCGAATGGCACATACACATTGAGACTCCGACGGAGACTCCCTATGGCTCCCTCGGTTCTCCCGGTGTCCCCAGCGTCCCCTTTATGCTCGGTCCATGTGGCTCCTATGCAGGAGACGGCCTGCCGTAGTGAATGGCTCAGTAGAATGAGTCAAGTGCTGCCGTTTAATCACCATGCCGTACGAAGTACATTCACGATTGACAACACATTTCCTGCTCTCTGAGCTCTTGATCAAAACAACTGAAGTCCTATATGAGTGTGGGAAATGGTCGCAATGCAATTCCTGAAAACCGGTTCGTGGATAGCTTGGGTTACATGCTCTGATACCCAATTAGACTCAGATCCTTGAATAAATATCTAGACCTCTTTACATTAGCTTCCATTCTCTCTATCACATTGAAATCCCCTAAACTGGCGGGATAATACAGACCTTTTGCGTAGTATAATTGAGCCATAACTAAGCCTTATCACTCTAGATACCACGAGTTTCTCATTCCTACAATCAGCTCACAATCAAGAGTTAAAATCCAGATACATACAGCAAAATACGTCATGGTCTATTCTTAGTCCAAAGAGATATAAAAAGGCCAAGATCCGACTAGCCCGGGAAGCAAAACTAGCCACTCCCTAATTGAAGAGAGTCTGGCCAGCGTCGACTTGCAGAAGGTTCCCATGGCGTCTGCTATACCAGAAGAGAAGGTACCTACACAGTGAGACTAGGTAGGTAGGATAAGTATCTAGACCTCCCCTCGAGGCATACTAGCTTCTTTCTCGACCTTCGCCATTTTGACCGCTTCTCTTCTGTGCGGTGAAACGCAGAGTCCTCGCCCTCAACCTGTTCCCGCATGTGTTAACCATGTACATGTTTAAGCAAGCGCGTGTTGCTTGACTACTCAGCATGTACCCGCAGACTGCCCGTCTCGTGGGTGTGCTCCTTCATTGTCTTCGTTTGTCTTCTTCGTCGGCTGAGTACTGTTTAGCTGATAATTTTGCTCTAAGTTCCAGTAAATAAGAGGACCCAAGCGCCTACGTAGAAGTTCTTTACTCTATCGGCTATCCCTCAAACTTACTGAATAACAAATAACTTTCGCAGAGTATAATCAAGTTATGTCTGAGCCATACCAATACGCATACAACGAGGTTCTTAGCGCTATACGCGGCCCTTGATCAGGAAGTAGACTTGCAGATACATACACCAAAATAGGGTGTGCTCTCTATTTCGAAGAAGTATAAAGGGTCAAGCTCCGGATGATCCAGGCAGCAAAAGTGGCCAACCCTCATCGAAGGATAGACATAAGGAGAATAGTCGCTCGCTGCGGCTTCTTGCTACTCTGCAAAAGGATATTTACGAGGAATCTGCTTTCTTCTCGTCCAAATCAAGAAGGGTTCCTACGATTTTCAGGAAATAGCCGCAACACTGTGTATCATTCGCAACCTGCCCTTCACCAAGTGCGTCCTGGGCCGAGCGAACTTCCTTTCGTCAACTTCGCCAATAGTGTAGCGGAGATCATTTGTCCTGGTCAACACAGAAGAAGGATCCGCATCACAAGAGTCAATTCGCAGCGATCTAGCCGCTTCTGATGAGGCTTCCAAGCAGATATTCCCCGGCTCATGGTTGCTCTTGCGCTTAGAAAGAGACAGAGCGAAATGGCATATCTACAAAAGCCTTGGTCGTTGGAGCTGGTTTCTCTCCGCTGCACTCGCTATTAGAGGATAGCGAGATAATTATATACCGAGCTGACCTCTTTGACCTTTCCGGTTTATTCCTTCTCCTTTTCTCTATTTTCGGATTCAACGTTAGCAATACCTTGGTAGTAGTATAGAACTTTCGCTTACCATAGTGAATTTATAACTAAGGCATATCAATCGAAAGACTGCAAGCTTATTACTCTTCATAGTTGATTCAATCTTGTGCTAAGTTCCCATAATCTATATAGCGGCAAATTATGATCCGTTCTACATTTTCAAAGGGGTATAAAAGGACGAGAAGTGGTCCTTACTACTTACACTAGTCTGCACAGATGGTGAAGTTCATGAAGACAAATGAAGTAGGTGCCGTCTGGCCCGTCAGGAAGAGTCAATTGCTACGTTTGCTTGCCGCATGCCACGCCTGCACCCAGACGACACCCCAAACCGATAGCGGAGGTGTTCAGTCAGGCTCAGGCAAATGCTTAGAGATCTTCTCTACACTGGCATCTTCCTACCTTAGATACTTTCGCTGTTTTCTCTGCCACTACACGCCACCGTGGGATGCTGAGTCCCCGATCTTCCTTGCTCGCCTGTGCTAAGCCCTTCGAGCAAGTCTAGACGCACGAACTCATATATAGTGCCTTCAAACGGAAAAAATTGGCGCTGATGGCCATATAGGATAGTTCATCACCGACCAGCTCAAGAAAGATGTCACTGCCATGCTTGGGTGAAAAAGAAGACTAGAAGGAGAGTAGGAGGTCTCGTATAATTATGCCAGCTCTTCGGGTCTACGGAAAGAGGCTGCTGTCGAAGAGTCCCGAGGTGGTGGGCTAGAACTGGATGAAGACTCCCTACCCATGGTCGTAGGAGAAAGAGGGTAACTTCGTCTGTATCTGCGATTCCGTTATTGGTAGTTGAAATTCTGGAATTCAAGACAAGGCTGGTCAAGAGAATCTCAACAGTCATTTAAGAGCAGTAGTTTATCCAGTTTCAAGTTTTTTGCCCTATTGGATGTCTTTCTCCAAATCAGTTGAATAAAACAGCACTCTTCATAGCATAGTAAGGCTAGCACTGCGTCATACCTCTAAGGATACCACGAGATTGTTACCCCCTATAGTCTATTGACAAACAACGGATAAAATCCAAATATTTACAACACCAGAAAACACTACTCTTTCTACAACACCGTATGTATCACGATCTATCTACATATTTAACCCGGTTACCGAAGTCAATCGCCCATCAAGAAACCAGCTTACTCTACCAACTCGCTCGATAGGACAAAAGCATCGCATGGGTGCGTGCCGCACCGCACTGGCGCCAGGACGTCCTTTTCACAGCATTAACTATCTACACCAATAACCAGCAGAGGAGATCTTCAGACAGACTCGGGTGAATACACGTGAGTATTTAGAACTCTATACTTCTTCCCTGACACCTTCGCCGCTTCCTTCCGTGAGGTTACCTAATATACGGTGAAACGCTCAGTACCTGCACTCCACTCGTCCACCCACGTTCTAAGTCAGAGGTTAAACAAAACCGTGAATTTGGCTGCAAACACACTACAAGATGGGACTAGTAAGGTGCCTGCTACAAGGCATGTGAGAGAGGTGAGGGAGAGTGGTGGCTGCCGACATCGTGTAGGCAAAGCAAGAGATTACGATACCGCCTTCTTGCCCAGAGCCTTTCATATATAAGAAACCCCAAAAGAATAAGACTTGAAGTCCAATTTCCCTAATTTGTTCAATATGTCTTTAATGGCTGTATAGTTTACAAATTTATCGAGCATAAATAGATAGTATTTCATTATTTCACTTACGACACAGTACTGTTTACACCTGTCCTGTTGGCAAGAATAAGTGACCGCTTGTAAGTAAAATAAACACGGAACACACAGAAGAAATCTTTAGCATAGTGTTCATTCTAAGTCTTGTTCCATATTCGGGCTCGATTTTTTTTTTATTCTTTTATATATCTCATTACATCTGACGACAACAGTTGCTCGCAAGAACAACATCACACCCTTGACAAAGATTGCACACGACCGACCAGTTCCGGGAGCCCACCGGACCAGCCAGCCAGCCTCATCTTTCCCCGTCGCTCTTTGTCCCTGTCTCGCATCATGCTCTCTTTCGACTTGTATTACATGCGTGATAACACTACAAGAGTTCGTGATCCCCAAATACACTCCAAGCAACCCACAAGGCAAAGCACCGTTCAGAAAGCAAACCCGCATCCCAAAACGCCAGTTCATGCGGGTCGTAAGGTCGTAATAATGCCGTGATGTAATAATGCTCCCCGTTCCTCTTTCGGATCAAGCCGCCTGCCGTCTGGTACCGGTCTCTACTGCCCTGTTCCGTTTTTACAGTTCCGCCTGACATGCGCCCCTATATACGTGACATTCCGAACATAAAAAGGGAAAGAGAAAGATGGAAGAAGATTCGTCTATTGTTTGGGCTTCAATCGAGCTCCTTGTTCTGCATCATGCCTTCACCTTCGGACTTGAGTTCCGCGAGGATATGGGCGATCCCATGCGTCTTGTTTCGCACAGCTTCCTCTCTCTCGGCAATCTCGTTCTCAAAGGCTGCTGTGATGTCGCGTTTCGCCTTGCGCGCGGCCTTGAATCGATTCATGACTTCCCCAAACTGCTCAAGAAACCAGTCACCGGCCTCTTCCCATTCTTTGATTGACATCTTGGTGAAAAAATCCCCCTGGCTTGCTTCATCCTTGGCCGAGAAGTGAGTCAACTTCTCTGCCATTGTACCCTGAGGTGGCTCTACTGCCGACCGCGCTTCAGCTCGGGCAGGGTCGTAATCAAACGACTCTTGCTTCAGAGCGGCATAGTCCATGTTCGCCAACGCTCCATCGTCGTAGTCTAGTTCGTAGGAACGCTTTCTCGACGTAGATGGACGCTTCTCAGTTACTGTTCGTGGTAAAGCGCTCTCACGCAAACTGCCTACTTTACCCTTGCTACCTTTGGGGAACAGTGTTCGATTTGTGGTCTGCTGCTTCGGCTTGGAAACAGGTGCAGGTTTGGGTGTGGGCTGTCGCTCAACACTTGCAGCTTCCGACTCATCCTGGTGACTAACCATGGGAGTATCGGTGTCGGCAAAGATAGTTGAACGTTGAGGCTGGTGGTCAGATATCTGTAACCGCAAAGGACGCACAGTTTGGTCTGGGTGGAACTCTTCTACTGCATCACCAGCGGGATTCACATGTATTTGAGGCTTCTGGGGAGACTTCATGGCCCCATCACCATTTGGGTAATCAGCCCTCTCAGTGTACGAGTCACGACGTTCTGTTCTTATCACATAGCCTTTTGCGTGGTTGAGCCTCTTGGCAGAAGGCGTTTTCTCAGGTGACGAATGATACTGACTACCATCAGAGTACGGTTCACGACCAGTCTCAGCGTTCACGTTCTTTAGGCCACCACGTTGACCTCTAGCATCGGGTGTCGAGGCACTTCGGGTGAGACCGTTGCCACTGCCATTGCCTAGGACGTTGATCATGCCATTGGGCCCGATAACGAATGGGGGTGGTTCTTCGGCAGGCTCTGACAGCGGTGGAGCAGGACGATGATGACGTGGAGGAACATCGGGTTGTTGTTCATACTTCAAGCTTGGTGGCTGGACTGGATGATTGCGACGGCTAAAGGGCGCAGTCGACTCCATGTTACTAGCAGTATCACTAAACGCCGAGCCATCTATGGTGGACTGATCCCAGAAGGCTTGTTGTCTCGCCGAGGTCTGAAGGGGCTCAGAGGAAATTGCCCGATTGCGCGAGGGGAGGTTGAGAGAGCCCTCCCGGGAATGGCTCGGGCGGGATGGGAGAGGAATGCGAGGGCCATTGGCAGCAACAGCGCGTTGAGAGTTGGCATTGACTATGGGAGCACGTGAACGAGGCGGCGACGCGGCTTGCGAGGCAGGCGGTGCTGGTGCTGGAGCCGATCGCGCGATGTTTACGTGGCGCGTCTGGTTCTGGACAGCAGCATCGAAGACAGCGGCGGGAGCAGGAGAAGCAGGCAGGCCATTGGCGACCTTATTAGTCGTCACCCAGGCTTGCATCTTATTCCTTGATTGCTTTATGATGTTGGGCGGCATGTGGAGGGTTCAGGGATGGAAGAGCTTTGTTTACTGTGAGCTGGTAGGGTCTCAATTACGCGTTTAGGAGTACGTGTACGTGTATGTATGTGCATGTGTATGTATATGTATACGGGTTTCATGCTGTTGAGAGGTGTGAATCTGGATGTGAGCGTGTAGACAGGCAGGTAGGCAGGTATGTGTGCGAAGCTTGGCCAGTCGATTTGAATCGGATGTGTACGGGAGAGGCAAAGCCGTCGGTTATGTATTCTTTGTTGTTACCATCCTGCCCAATGCGATCGTGGAATTGGGTTGCAACGCGAACCGGCAGGCGATCGGAGGGAGGGAGATGTGATGCGATGTGGTCGCGAAGTAGAGTTGCGAATTGGAAGACACGATGGTGGGGGTGTGGGAGGAAGAATGGTGGACTCAATCAATCACTGGTGGTGAGTGGATGGTTAATTGGCAGTGGAGGAGGAGAAATTGATTGAAAATTGACAGCTCTCATTGCACGGCAGGTGCCCTGAGAGTGGCACATTGAGAGGGGGGGAAGATACCCCAAACTTGCCCAAACTATTGCTCAATCTTAGTGGTGTTAGGCGGTAGCAGCTTCCTTCTCTTCCCTCTGGGGTGCATTAGGAGGAAGGATGTGGGGGGGCTGGCAGAGACAGCACCTTCTCTGTAAACCCCATTATTGGCCGACTCTCTTCAATCTCAACCTGCATCTCAACCTACTGTGTTCTCTTTCTCTTGTCTTATCGGCTCGTCAGACGTCATTTAGCCCGCCATACAGATCACTAGGCTGGTCGGCACATGCCGTGCTCTCGTCGAATTGAATTGCGAGCAGCCTTAATTCGGGTTAATTGGGTGCACACACCTTACTTGTACATGTATGCTTGATGAGTTGTCTTGCATGGCCCGCGGTTGTCCATATTCTCTCCGCGTCTATCTCGACAGAAGCGTCTCTTCTCATTCGTTTTTGCCGATCACCGTTGGGCATCATGTTGCCTCATGCCACACTTCGAGCCATTGAGGTCGAAGCCACTGGTCCGGGGTTCGACGACAAGATAATGTACTACATTGCAAGACATTCGATATCCCCAGCTTCGTGCTGTCTTCAATCCTTCCGGTCCAATCATCCCATCATGAGGCTATTCCAGCTAGCGAGGATACCTGTCGTCTACCTCATGAAACATCTGTCATCCTAGAAGTCCACGTGTCGTCCGATTCAGCCAATGTCCTTCCTCATATATGCCACTTTGAGCTGTATATGCTTGCCGTTCTCGGTAGGATAGTTATACCCAGGTCCAAGCTTGTATGTCCTATACCCCAGGCGAGAATACCAATCCTCTTTTGAGGTCTACTCCCAAGTATCTCAGTATCATGCTTAGAGAATGCATGATGATCTAATTAGATGGACTTACCACCAGCACACCTGCGTCTTGGAGACTGATGTCACCTGACTCTGTTTCCACCACCTTCGCCAGCGTATCCAAGGCCATCGTCGTCGCATTCATTGGTTCTCGAGTGGCCACAGCTTCTACCTGCGCCATGGTAGCAGCTCCGTAACCTCCGCCTTGCAATACGCTGGAGATGAAAAGCTGGTGTACCCAAACCGTACCCGGCGATGGGAGCCCCAGTTCTCCGTCTTCCTCTGCGGAGTGGATGGCGAGAGCCACATGGCCGATTGGAGTGAACTCGACGCCAGTCGGTTGTCGCGGAATAAGTCGAATCTCTGTCGCAGTATCTCGAAGGGGAGCTGCTTCCTAAGGAACGGTGCCTGAGCCAGGGATCTGTGGAGTGCGAACCTGATTTTAACCAACCTTAGGGTTCTCTCTGATATGTCCCCCCAACAGTTCCTCACGATCCCCAACATCCTTTGCCAAAACCTGAACAGAAGAGCAGTGAGCAAATCACGGTCAAACTCTGAACGCACTCAGTTGGTCCAGGCACTTACAGCCCAATAAAATATCCTGCCCCCCTTCTTAGCATCCTTAACCCAAGATTGCACCTCATCTGCCCTCCATCCACAAGCGATGCGCTGGTCATACATGCGCTCGACGTGGTTCACACTCAAGTGATCCCACGGTATCAACTAGCGGAAAAATCAGCTAAGGGTGAACTACCACATTGAGATCACTTCTCGTAACCATGCGCTCACCTCGATTTTCCACGCGTGTTTAGACATTGCTGTTGCCCAATCGATGAGTGTTGCTACGACGCTGCTTATCTGCTGAAGATCTAGATATGTGTCTTCTTTGATTGCAAAAATGAGGCCAAATTTCTCATAAGGTAATGTGTTGATGATGACACAGTCTAATCAGGTGAAAGGCGCCGGTTCGGTCCCCCACGTATTGACTCACATTAGTCTAACGGATAGTCCCACGTTTCCCAGGTACCAGCACATCAGTTGTTAGACCCCTACATCTGCTTCACTAGGCACATCTCTTCGCACTCCGTGGTGAGACACTACATCATCGTCAACATCTTTCTTGAATCCAGCACTCACCGTAGCCATCTCCGATATTCGGCTGTGTCTGGTCTACTTCAGGCGGAGATCACTTTAAGCGCGGTGTTAGTTCCGCTGATGACTGCGGGTTAGCTCGGCTTAATTGTCTCCTTCCGCCGGTCTTTTGATGTTAAAACTAGAGCAGGTAATTAAACATCTTGTCCCGGCTGTCACTCAATTCCGCAATCTTGGACGATGGACCGGACCGAACGGAGAAAGGCCCCGGGCTAACCGGGGTGGGAAAGCCGGGGGGATGGAGTAAGACAGAGAGAGGTAGTAATTTCAGTCTTTAACGGCATTGCGAAACGGCCGCCTCGTCGTATATCGGTTACTAATAGCAGAGCAGCAACCCTTCAACTACCTTAAGTATTAGCTCAAATCACAGTACTACCCCTATTCAGACATAGGAATCCATATGATTGTTTGAGCTGAGTGGCTAGTTGCGGCACCAAAATATTGAGACCAGGTCTGGCAGCCTTGACTCCAGATTGGAAAAAATATTTATCGAGAATGTGAACAGAACTTTCTCTTGCTAATTGCTTTACTGTTCATCGGTTTTATAATCTTTGTCCTTCCACGATGTCCACCCAGTCCTGATGTTCAAATATCTGGCCAGGCTTCTGAGCCCGCCGACACCCCAAGAACCACCACACATCACCGAGAAGAAAGTGCAGTAGATTGCGAACTAGGCACCTATCCCCCTACTTGTTCTAGACTTCAAAGTTTACTTTGCTAGTGATCTCATATACCAAGAGATATATTTAGTCAGATATGTTCCTCGAAAGCGCCAGTGTGTGTAAAGTGGAATCAAGCGACAAATAGAGCGACATCGCAACATCGTGAATACAATTTCAGCCTTGTTTATGAGAGTTGCATTCACTCACAGCTTACGGCTTATCAGACTATTCAATGCGATCTGTCCCTCCGTGTTCGCTGATCACCCGGGAGTCATGAAAGATGACTGTAAAAGAGACGACTCCTCACTTAGTATCGACCCCAAAGCTTCAGGTTCTATTCCTCGTCGATGGCTGGAGAAAGCCGAGAGCTCTTCCTACCCTCTAAGTCGCTCGGGTCGTGCTCCATTTGCAATGGATCAAGCTCCATGTGTTCGACTTTCTCCCCGCTGGGCCCCCGGCTATCCAGCAGCAGCGTCACCTTTGTGTTCTTGGCTCTTTCCTGCATTTCTTCCACTGTGTGCGCTCCTTCGAGTAAGTCTTGCACGACTGGCCCGCGGCTTAATGTAGCAAGACTGCTGGATTTCCAGGCTCGCCCAACTTGGCTTGGATTCGACTTGTTGCGGATGGTGAGCATCAGGAAAATTGGAGCGACTATGGTGAGGAGCGCGTGCAGAGTGATGTAAGGCCATGTGATGGCGTTGACGGTCGTGGCTACAAGTCTCTGGCCCGTGTGGTCCCAACTGGTTCCATTGAAGGTCTCGTCCGCGCCAACTCGTATTGCATTATTCATGCTAGAAGCAAGAGCTGTAAAAGTTGCATTGAGATTAGTGCTATTGCAGAGATCTCGTAGCGCTGCAAGCGAATATGTGAGTGTGTCTGATTGTTCGAGCACGCACCATCCATTCGTCGGATCCGTTGCGTTCGCAATCGGCCTATTCATGAGCGTGTCGTTCCCGATGAAAGAGCTGATTCCCCAGACCGCGGCTACGGAGAGGTTATAGCCATTGCCGGTATCAGGGGAAACAATGGATAGATCCGTCCGGAGAAAAGCCATATTAGGGTCAAATTCGATACTTGTCAGCCCACCGGGACCAAGTAGTCCGGCAAGCCACTCAGTAATTTGCCACGGTTGCGGTACACGATAGGCATTAGCAACCGGTACAGTGGATGGTTGGAACGACCCATTGACAACCTTGTCCTGATAAGTATTCACACAATACGAAAGGGCGCACTCGGTTGCAACTACGGGAAATTTTGGCCAAAGGACAGAGGAGCTGACAGATTCTGCATCAATTTGGATGATCGACATAGACCATATCATAAGATCAAGGTCTTGCATGGTCATCGTTGCAGTCGCATTGCCCGTTCCGAAAGATACTGCAAAGTATGTCCCATCAAGTGCCCCTAAATGACCGGTGCCATTCAAATTACCGAGCCCCAGCCCATTAGGTAGCGTGAAATAAGTGACCGTGATATTGCTACCTTTCAGGGGTTCAGGGACTCCAACCTTGAGCTCGAGACTGCTTGTGAGATCTCGGCATTGGGCGCAAACTGCGAGTGATTCATATGAGGGCCAACTGAAGCTCCCAGACGGGCATTGAAAAGGCGTCTGTGAATTGACGCTCTCGAGCGGTTGGCTCGCGCCGTACAGGATAGCGGATTTCATCCCAAGGTCCGCAGTCGCCGCAATGCCTTGAAGCATATTCACTTGATCAGTTGAATGCACGTCTCCAATGAAAATCAGATACCTACCGTTAAGATAAGAAGCGGTGATGAAGCCTTGAGAGTATCTTCCAGCTCTTTTAACGGTGACGGTATCATCATCGACCCAAGACTGCTTTTGTCTAGTTTGAATGATTTGCTGGGCCAAAGGATCGACCGCGAGACTGAAAAGGATTACGCAAGCACCGATATGTGTGTACGAACTATCAAACGAACTTTAGAGGTAATGTTGCGACAGTCTTTGAGGACTGATAAATACTTACACGCGACTACCACTAAAGAGAAGAAGGAAACTCCCCCCTGGACCCCTGCTAGCTGCGTCAATCCGCTCGAAATCAATCAAGGGCCGCGACTCATCGGTAAACAGGATCCATTTCCATCGGCTAAGTAATTCGTCGACAGCTAGGAGTAGAGCCGCCTTGCTTATCGTAGCCAAAATGGAGACGATGGTATTCAACGTCAAACGATAGAAGGAAAAGATCTCTTTGCCGTTATTGAATGATAGGACGAATACAAGAATGGCAAAAGTTACGGCCGAGACGACTACTGAGACAATCTCCAATGTCCCTGGGATGGATGAGCGCTTCATCTTGGCGTATTCGCAGCAATAGAGATGGGATGCAATTGATTGGGTTGATGAGGATATCAGAAGCTGCACGGAAAGGAGACTTTTGGCACTTATGTTAACCACCTCCAGCAAGAAGTGTCATGAAGAGAGAGAGACATCCTGTCAACGAGTCTCAAGCCTGACTTCCAGAAGGAGAAGGTCATGCATTTGCGCGACTCAACTGAAGCGTCAAGCACCCGGACCCCTCACAAGGAACAGTTAACGACAGCTTGACTATTCTCGTTGTGCGACTCAAGTGTACATAGGTATGTATGCAAGGGCAGCAAACTGCAGCCAATAAGCAACCACCTTATCCAGCATGTTGAAACGTCAACTGAAATTTGAAATTCGAAGAACGAGGGGACAATTCAACAAGAAATGTAGACTGTTATTAGCCAGTCAATCGGGTGATGAGTATTCCATAATACTATCTACCTACCTACCTAGGGGAAACAATGCAGGCATGTAGAGTGATATCGAAGTTGGAAGTCTGAACCTTTCTACTCTCCCAGTGCAGTGCGGAGCCCTCGGCAAAGCCCTCCAAAGGGTACCGGACGACTATACTTTGAAATCGACTTCCAGCCCGAAATCCAAGCCGCGGGCCGGCCTGATCTGAGTCGCGATCGGGTATATATTTAGCGAGTAGGTCTGTTAGAGGACAAGCCGGTCAAGGAAGCTTAAAGAGGTTCCCGAGCGGCCAGGCCTAGCTAGCGTAGGGAAGCTCTCTGGTAGGTCTGAACACGGTCAACACTCCGCGTGCAACCCAAGAAAACAATCAGATCATGCCTGGGTGAAAGTGGCGTTAGTCGGGTGAGAACCCGCATAGGTCGGCAGTCAACTTCTCGCTCGATGCATGATGGATAAGGTCTACCTCGGTATACAGTTTGTTCATATTTCCAGACATATCGGTAAATTAGCACAACCGCACCTAACCTCCCCGTCCTCTACCACGAACGCCCAAGCCCAACTTCATCCCTGTTCCCCAAGTATATCTCCCAGCCATCTCTTCTCTTCTTCTACGTCCTCGGACTCCTCAAAAATCCCACCACACCACCACAATACCCCACAAGCTCATCCAGCCGTCTACCCTCCTCAGCCTGATACCGCTTCCACTCTTTCAACGCACCCATAAGCACCTCGTTCTCGAGAATCACGTCAAAGTGAAGCCGTAAAAAGACGGTCATCCAGGCTTGCGTTAGCTCGTAATCACGGCGGGATTTGAGGCGGCTCGTCAAGGCGTTGATAAAGTGGAGGAGTTCGTTTCCTAAGTTAGAGTTTGAGGGGCCTGAGGTTGAGGAGGAGGAAGAGTCGCCGAGAGATAAAGACCGGAGTTCCAGGTCCGCGGTCGCGGGTGCTAAGAATTTGAGGTGTGTTATGAAGGCATCATCTAGTAGGTATTAGTAAAAGCAGATCAAAAGAAGATGAAGGTGAAAGAGAAGAGGGGAATCAAATAAGAAGAAGTCGAAGAGATGAAAAGAAGGAAAGAACTCCTTACAATCACCACTCTCAGCTCCCGCCCTCAAGCTAGCACTGAAAGCCTGTGGAGTCCGATTATTCTGATCAAACTTCGTGATCCTCGACTTATCCGCATCACCCTCAGGTGTCGACCTAGTCTCGGCAGTAGGATTCTCAATCGAAGGCTGCTCCCCCTTCCCAGCAGAAGGCAAGAAAAACGGCGCTTTCTCTGGGGCTTTAGGCGCTTCTTTCGGTTTGTTCCTCGTCTTAATGAGATCGAGATGTAGCAACGTTTGCCATCTACTCCGCGGTACTAGACTTAGCGTCATCATGTCGCTACTAAGCTGGTCTACGCTCGGTGCGGATACACTGTCTCCGTCTGCATCTTCAGAATTCTCGTCTTCGAATGCGGCTTCTAGGAGTCCCTGACCGCCTTCACCGGTGGCTGTGGGTCCTGCGGTCTTCTCGATTGTGGCCTCGGATATCTGGCGCGTCGGCACGTGCGTGAACAGTGCTTTATTGTTCCATATATTAATACCCAGTTCGCCTTCGGAGGCTGCAGCGAGGTATTCCCCCGTTGACGAGAACGCGAGTGCGGTGCAAGGTCGTCCAAGCCGGATGGCATCGATAAGATGACTGGTAGGTAAATCCCATACCCTAATCACCGCATCCTGCGACGCAGCGACGATCCACCGGCCATCGCTAGAGAAAGTAAAATCATTGATATCGCCCTGACAGCCCCAGAATTCACGGATCGTCTGTCTCGTTTCGACGTCCACGACACGAATTGATCCGTCGTCGCAGGAGAAAGCTATGAGGTCGTTGGCGGCGTGATATCGGCAGCCCGTGATTGCCGTCATGGGCGCCCAGTTGATTTCGTGGAGTAATTTGCCCGTGAGGAATTCCCAGAATTTCACTTTTCCGTCTAGCGAGCAACTGATTACGGTGTGATTCATGGCGTCGACGACGAGGCCCGTTACGGCTTTCGTGTGTTTGCCTGTTCCTGGTAGGAACCGTGCCGATTCCCGAGCTTGAAGCTGCACGACTGTATCTGCTTGTCTGGCTTGTTGCATCTTGACTTGTCTTGCCTGGGCAGGTGTTAATTTAGATGGGAATCGCTGTCTGTGTAGACCTGACTGCAAATTGAACATGTCGATACACCCTCCTGCTGAACCAACGACAGCAAATGTACCACAAGGGCTGATTGCTACAGTCGAAACATTCGCACCGTCGCCAGTCTGGAAAGCCCAGCGACCTGCGCGTTTACGCCCCCAAAACCAAGTACGCGCGAATGAATCTCCCTTATGAGCAGTAACAACGCTTTCCCAGCCGGTCATGCCGCTGATCTCGGCATTCATGGACTTCTTGGGATCGCGACCCTTCTGCCACATTGGTTGCTTGCCCGGTATAGCACCCATGCCTCCGTCGCGATTCAAAGAGCAGGCTATGCATGTGATCTCAGGAGCCTTTAGGTCATCCAGAGTGGTAGTCGGCCCATGACTTAGAGCACTAGTAGCAAGAATACCGGTCTTCTTGGCTTTCTTGCGTATATTGCCCTGACTGAGCTCTGAGCTCTGTCCGTCTCGGCGCAGACTCCATCCCCATAGGCTTCGATCTCTGCCGCCGCTGAGAAGCCATTTGTTGCCTGCTTCGGCGCCGTCGAAGTCGGTAGGTAGGAAGTGAAGAGATGTGACGGGTGCGGCGTGGCCGCTACGCGTGTGTAGAATCCGTGGGACAGGCGAGAAGGGTGTTTCATCGAATATCCATGTCTTTAGAGAGTTATCCCGCCCACTAGTGACGATTACGGGCTGACCAGCGAGGAATTCAATCTTGCTCACGCCACCACGTACTTTGGGGCCATCCCTTGCTGGTGGGTTGTGGGCACTTCTTAATATGCCCATGATTCTACCTCCTTGATTTAAGTCCCAGAAAGTAATATCGCCGCTGACATCAGTCGCGGTGGCCATGACTCCGTCCTCTCGGCCATCTTGACCCGCGCCCATACCATCCGATCGGAAAGTGACGCTCGTAACAGGTGCATCTTCGGCACCGGCGTTGACCATGACAGCTGTCTTGTCGGTAAGAACATTATGTATAACCAGGGGCCCTGTAGAGTATGATATAGCCAGCAATGAAAGTGCCGGTGATGGTTGTAGACATGTAATGGATCCGCAGGTGGGAGCGGGGGGTAAAATAGTATAGATTAGCTTTCCCGTTGAAACATTCCAGATCTCAACCCAACCATCGCGGCGACCGACAAATATCTTGTTCAAATAAGTCGGCATGGTACAGATGCCACCGGTCAGTTCGTTGTCACCCTTTTTGGAGGCCATCGTAAACAATGTAGTATAGTGCTCGAGCGTCGCCGTCTTCCAAACCTCTATCCTCGTGGCGCAACATGCGACAATCCAGGATCCAAAGACTAGTATTTGTCTGATAGGCTGGTCGAGGTCGGCGGGTAGCTGGAGCTCTCCTGTCTTCTTGCCGCGCTGGAAGATCCAGATGCCCTGGTCGAGCGCAGAAGCACCAGTCGAGCGGCCCCATGCTGCGAAGACCTTCTCTTTCCAGGCATAGGTGGCAGTTATGTCGTAGGGTGTCTGAGGGCGGGTCATAAACACAAGGTTGAGACCGCGCTTGAGATCGTAGGTCTGGAGGGAGCGACCGATCGAGGTGGTGACCTGGAATGTGGTCTTACCTAAAGGGATCGAGGTGAAGGGGACGTCGGTCGGGGATACTAAGCCTACAGTCTGCACAATGTCAGCAGGGTTCATTCATACAGTCAACAAAAAGATTCAAGATCGAGGGCGACGACATACACGGTAGGGAGCGAAGATGCGAGACTGCGATGTGGTGGAGGACTTGGATCTTGCGACAGAGTCAAGCTTCTGGCGCTTCACAACCCGTTCGTCATTCTCTGAGTGAGGCATTTCGGCCAATTTCTAAAACCTACAGAGAACCTTCAAGGGCCTTGGTTTATTGCGATATGGCCTTCAAAGACATAATTCATTTTTAAAAATGGTCACAAGGAAAGATAGAGATCCAGCTCGGGTTGACTTTGAGATGTTGGAAATATTTTTTGGATCAATTTGCACCAATCAGCAGCTCTAGTACTAGGTAACCCAGCGCCCCTCCATTAGCGCAGAACAGCTCGGAAGTCGGTGTTGTCTTCTTGTCATTCTCTCTTATCCGATGATTATGATAATGATAACGATAACGAATGGACAGAAATTAGCATACGTTCGGTTTTCATGCCCATCTGATAATGATTGACGTGATGGTATCAGCCACGCGCATGTGAGATTATACCCATACGGCGCTTATAATAGCAGCGACCTATCAATGCAATCCCATTGACTCTGCATTCCTAGTGGCTTCGGTATAGTGTTACCGCCGGATTCAAAAGCTTAATACTACCCCCGGAAAGAGCTGATGTCGTTGACAGCGTCCGACGCCCACCACACTTGTATGGTGACACTGAACATATACAAAGTATCGAGGGAAGAAGTACCGCGGTGGAATTTGATCTAACCCGACGCATGCCGTGTCGGCCAGTTCTACAATACAAATGGCATGTGACCACGTGCCTAAACTGTCCGTACTTAAGGTAGGCGGCATACATACATGTATGGAAGCCATGATGGGGTTGTTACTGATAGTGGTTGATGTTTTGAGGAGAGAACTGGCTGTAAAAAGAACATGATATCATCAGGTACAACGCGAACCAGCTTCGTTCTTTCCTTTCTGCTATGATCAATTCGCCTTTTTCCAGCTCTTGATCTTGTGGAAGGCCGCATGATAGACAGACTTGGATGAGCGTATGATCTTGCAGACTCTACACGGCCCGTGTTCGGAGTTATCCCGCCCCTCCATCTTCTACGTCAATCAACAACAATAGTGTGTGTATCGACTCCCCAGTTATTTTCCTGTTGAGCCTCCACAACGATTGCAGTATTAGCGCTGATGAGAAAAAAAAAAGATTACTTTGTCTGTTCTGGATTCGGCAAGGCATATTACGACCCAATACTTGTAGCTCTAAAGCTTCAAACTTTCGGTGGCGGACTCTGAATCAGATAATTCAACACACAAACAAAACAATGACCCCAAGGACCCAATGACCTAATGACGGTCAAGACAAGACGGCGCCGGCCCTAATACCATTTCTATCTATTAGTAAGTAGTTGAGTTCATCGAGCACCACTCATTCTAGGAGCCACGACACCGCCTATTTCATCGTCCGTCAGCGGGGGTCGGCCCGTTGATTGGCATATCTGATAACCTACAGGGTTCCGGACTCGAGCAGAGTGCCCCGGACTAAAAGTTGTTAGCCCTATGGAGGCAAACTCAAACCGCGGGATCTTTTCTCATAATCGCAGACTCCCTTTGCCTCATCCCCTTACACACGCTCGCACTTCATCTTCTGAGCTGGATCAGGTCGCTGTCAAGCGCATCTCCATCTCGTCCATCTACTCTGTTGCCTCCGCTCGTGGCTCCGCCTCTTCTACCAACGGCTCCGAATCCAGCGCCGCCCAGCGTTCGAAATCCTTTCAGGGCCTGATGGCGTCCGGCAAAGGGGCCCAATCCGAGGCTGAGGTCTCCAACTTGACTGTGACTACCTCGTCATCACCTCAGCCCCATACTCCTACTGTGAATGGTCCCCAGCTGGCACCATTGAATACAAACCAAATTGATGCTCCCGATGTCGTAAAGCGAAATCCCGGTACGCCCGCACAGGCGGCAACCTCTAACCCACCCAACAGGTCCCAACCGACCAGGTCTAGGAGCAGGGCGAAGCGTAGGTTCAGCGGTAGTACGGCAACCAGCAGCCATAGCCCTAGCAGTGAGCGTGGTCCTCAGGCTCGCGAGAAGGAAGAAACAAAACCCGCACCCTGGGGCATCATCGGTGTTTGTGCTCTGGATTCAAAGGCTCGCAGCAAGCCCAGCAGAAACATCCTAAATCGAATTATCGCCAATCGCGATTTCGACGTCATTGTCTTTGGAGATAAGACAATACTCGACGAAGGTGAGTAGCTCCTTATATCCTTGAATGACTCCGTTGCTCAGTCTCTTACATCGCGGTAGGCGTGGAGAATTGGCCAATATGTGATTACCTTATATCCTTCTACTCAGATGGCTTTCCGCTAGACAAGGCAATTGCTTATGTCAAGGCTCGAAAGCCATTCTGCGTCAACGATGTCCCCATGCAGAAGATTTTGTGGGACAGGCGGCTGTGTCTCCGTATACTAGACAAAATAGACGTCCCAACTCCGCAGCGGATTGAAGTGAACCGCGATGGCGGACCGGGCCACCTCACTCCAGACGTGGCAAAAGCCACGAGAGAAGTTAGCGGCATTGACCTCGAGGCCGTAGAACCTGATGCGTACCGCGCTCCGAGGAAAGTCGAGCTGCTTGATGACGGTGATATACTCAGCGTCGACGGGGCTCTACTTAAGAAACCTTTCGTGGAGAAACCAACAAGTGGTGAGGACCACAATATCATCATTTACTTCCCAAGAGCCGCCGGAGGTGGTGCTCGAAAACTATTCAGAAAAATCGGTAACAAGAGTTCTGAATACGTCCAGGACTTGAATGTCCCGAGAGCTATCACAGAGCCGGATGGAAGCTTCATTTACGAAAAGTTCATGCAGGTGGACAATGCGGAGGATGTGAAGGCATATACTGTTGGAGCACAATATTGCCATGCCGAAACAAGGAAGTCTCCTGTTGTAGACGGTGTCGTGAGGCGCAATACACATGGCAAGGAGATACGCTATGTCACAGCTCTCGACTCCGACGAGAAAGAAATGGCGAGCAAGATTGCAAAGACATTTGGACAGCGAGTCTGTGGATTTGACCTCCTTCGTGCTGGAGGGAAAAGCTACGTTATTGATGTCAACGGATGGAGCTTTGTGAAAGACAACGAAACATATTACGATCACTGCGCAAGCATACTCAAGCAAATGTTCATGACAGAGAGGATCAAGCGCGGTGGTCCAACTCCACCTCTCCCTTCACCAGCTGCCTCTGACATCAATGATCCCTTCTCGAGAGCTCTTCTGGCGAGCAAAGATAAAGACCCAATCCCCTCTACAAGTCAGTCTAAATCGTCTAGCGGTGGAGTGAACATGGTCGATGATACGACGAAAGATGTCAATATCGACGAGAAGGTGGGCGGAGTTATACCTGCTTCGAAATCCGAGACGGGTATAGCTGGTATCACCTCGAGAATTCAGAGTGGGCTTGCTCATCTTGCTGGTGGCTCTTCTCCTGCGCCCACCAGCACAGTTGCTACAGCTCCACCGACTCTGCCAGCTACTCCGAACTCTGAGGCAGAGTATACAAAGGGTGACAGAGCTGATGCCCAGCCTACCCCACCACCACCGCCTCCTCCGAAACATTCTTGGAAGCTCAAAGGCCTAGTGTCAGTGATCCGACATGCTGATCGAACTCCAAAGCAGAAGTACAAGTTCACTTTTCATACTCAGCCGTTCTTTGATCTACTTAAAGGTCACCAAGAAGAAGTTCTTTTAATCGGCGAGCCTGCCCTTGCTAGCGTTCTTGAAGCCGTCGACCTCGCGGTTTCTCAGAAGGAAGAAGACCCTATTAAGCTTAGGTCTTTACGAAATGTCCTTGTGAAAAAAGGAGGTTGGGCTGGTACTAAGGTACAAATCAAGCCGATGTTCCGCAAGAAGAAGTCGGCGGAGGTACCTCCACCGTCCACTCCGAGTGTCGTCGAGGGAATGCAAATGGACTCGCCATCTCTAGAAGCTAGGAAGTCTCTAGAGGGCGAAGCTCCAGGGGAGATAATTTCATCCTTGGTAGCAGCAGCTAGCGGTGATGAAGTTGTTAAGGAAGACTCTACCGGGGCACGTCGAAACCCACCTAAACGCCAAGATTCTATGTCAGGGGTTACGATGTCCAAATTCACAGCAGCAGACAACAGTTTCGTCTTGGACAAACTCCAGCTTATCGTCAAATGGGGGGGAGAGCCAACGCACTCGGCACGATACCAAGCCCAAGAGCTGGGCCAGAACTTACGCAATGACTACCTTCTTCTGAATCGAGAAATTCTTGACGAGGTACACGTTTTCAGCAGCTCGGAGCGCCGTGTAACGACCAGCGCTCAGATATGGGCAGCATCATTCCTGGACCGAAAAGAGCTCCCCGAAGACTTTATTCATATTCGTAAAGATCTCCTTGACGATTCAAATGCAGCTAAAGACGAAACGGACAAAGTGAAGAAGAAATTGAAGGGACTACTACGCAAGGGGAACGAACGACCGCCTCAATTTGCCTGGCCTGCAGGAATGCCTGAACCTTGTGAGGTCCAAGCTCGAGTGGTTCAGCTCATGAAATTCCATCGTCGAGTCATGCAGTATAACTACAACAAGCTATACAGCGGCGCGGTCAACTCGCTGAATGCGATCAACACCCCAAGCCAGGAGAAGCCAGTAGGGGAAACTTCCAACACATCAATTGCTTCTTCGCTGTCACAGGTCAACGCGGTAAACAATATACAGCCCCGGTGGTGCTGTGGTGAAGACGCCGAACTGTTCAAGGAGCGCTGGGAAAAGTTGTTTGCTGAGTTTTGTGACAACGAAAAGGTCGACCCGAGTAAAATATCTGAGCTGTACGATACAATGAAATTTGACGCTTTACACAACCGCCAATTCCTGGAGTGGGTATTCACACCACCTAAGCAGATGTTGGAAGATTTTGGTATCACAATCACACGTGAGAACAAGATTGGGCATAAAGAGTCAGAGGACAGCCTCAAAACAAATGAGGATCAATCTGACAAGAGCCAAGCCTTGGGAGCATCGCCACCAAGTGATCCGAACGAAGCCAAGCCCAAACGACTGGAGAGAGCGCCGACTGGTGACAAGCCCGAAGCACAGCACTCAGTCCGGCGTATTTTTCGACGTAGGTCATGGATGAAGAACAACAGTGAGGTTGTGCAGCCTGATGAGTACTTCCGTCTTCAGAGGGGCGATAGCCGGACCAAAGCGAAGACGGACGCACGATTTGAGCCTCTTCGAGAACTGTATCAGCTGGCCAAGGTCATGTTTGATTTCATTTGCCCTCAGGAATATGGAATATCGGACAGTGAAAAGGTAAATTGACACAAAGCGCTTGTCTATAAGATTCCCAGACTGACATCTTCACAGCTTGAAATCGGCCTTTTGACATCGTTGCCACTCCTCAAAGAGATCGTGCAGGATCTTGAAGAGATGCAAGCATCGGAAGACGCCAAATCATTCTTCTACTTCACAAAGGAATCCCATATCTACACACTTCTGAACTGTATACTTGAGGGCGGCATCGAAACCAAGATTCATCGAAGCACTATCCCTGAGTTGGATTACCTGTCACAGATCTGCTTCGAATTGTACGAGTCTGAGAATAAAGGCGAGCTGGACGCGCCACTGTCCGATCATCCCACATTCAGTTACAGCATCAGGATCACCATCAGCCCCGGCTGTCATATTTATGATCCGTTAGACATCCAACTGGATAGTAAGCACTGCATTGGATGCGCGCCTAGACGGAGTCTCACATCCCACGGGGACTGGAAACAGGTTATAGAAACTCTAAGAGCCAGGTTCCATCAGTAAGTGTGACCCCTCTCCATCTTCATATCTTAGAAGCGCAAGTCTCTAATTTTACTTGAAACACAGAGTCAAACTGCCGAAGACCTTCCTCGCAGTGAACCTTTCCGATGCTTTTACTTTCCAGGAGAAGGAGCGCCAGAACTCCGAGGGTGATGTCTATGACAAAGATCGCCGAGACGCTGAACAAGATGGACTCGAGATGAAGCGGATCGAACCAACCGAGACGGTTGACATCCCGCCATCCGAGGAAGATGTTATGCCACCCGCGGCAGTGCACATGCAGGCGTCAGCGTCAAGTCAGCAGACGGATCCTCTTCCGGAGTCCGTCGGCGCTAGAGTCTCATCTGACTTTGAACATGTTCCCGCTGGCGATGATTAAAAAGCGACTTAGCCAAATCCGCATCGTGATGACGTAGAGAAACGAACTTTTTCCTTTATGGCTCACGTGGCATGCATGGGTAGGGCTGATGAAAATCGCTTGTGCATGAGAAAGCCCTCGTCATTGGCTCGGTCTAACCGCCGTCGGTTCCTTCCCATTTCGGAGGACCCTCGGTGAGTAAACTACAGAACACACATCAGACACACCGCACCGACCCATTATGCCGCTTTGGTGATCAGCTGAACGGTTACCCTGGTATCAAGCGCTTCGCTCTGTTTCGTCGTCGTCAGACGCCAGATAGCTTAACACAAAGGGTGTGGTTCTAACACGACTTCCGACTTTCTGAACTGCGTGGGAACGGATGGAAGGCCCGGAGTGGCGGGAAGTAATATTCTTTATATTTACCTAAGCAGCGAGCGATGTTGTCAATGTGCAGATTAGGTGCGAAATCTCTGCGGCTGTGGTCTAGACTGATAATGGAGACAGATCTCCATGCCAGTACGTTACTGGACCGGGAAAGCCCTTATCTACTGCGGTAGGACGGACATAAAGTGATGGTCGGATCCCAAATCATCCATAGCGCATTAGCGATCGCGGGTACGTTACACAATATCGACTACGAATACTTAGCGATGAATGCTTTGTTGAAGAAAGAGGAAGAAATAGTAGATACACGACCGGATACACGGACAGGTAGAAAAATAGGGCGAAAGGTAGATGGACGCATGCCTGTCTGTTTAGTTGCCTGTTTGACTGTTCTCTTGTAGACAATATGGATAGATGAATCAAGCATATGCCAATACTAGACAGTTGAATCATGACTACAATCATGACTACCTGTCTATCTATCTGTCTATGTGCCTTTATTTTTTTTTCTACCTTTCTCGTTGCCCGCATCCGTCATTTGATTAGTGGGTTGACTTGACCGTCGTCGGCTACTGACACATAGACGGTATAACCGACTACTTACTGCCTCCTGCCTGGCTAGCTAACTGACTATTAACTAGTCGAGATAAGTTCACACCAAGAGGCTATCAAAGTCCCCCTTCTAAGAACCTAGAGCTTGTAACAAGACCTGAATGACGGATTGAAGCATAGATGACGCACTTATTTCTTTGGATAGACCTTCTTCTAAGGCAAGCTGGTGTAATGGTCAGCATTTGTCCATGAACATAATCCCTGTTCGATCGGGTACTCGTCAGGATTTCCTCCCCCTCCCCCCTTTTCTACCCCTTTTTTCTTTCTTCTCTGCTTCCCTTTTCACCCCTTCTCTCGGATTTTCTTACTCCTTTTCGTGCAGAGGAGCAGAGAGGTAACGGTTAAGGTGGCAAGAGTATTTGTGTTTTTTTTTTCTTCTTGGAAATGGGTGGGATAGGGAGTGCTTTTCAGGTGGGTGAGTGAGTGGCTAGCTAAGTGACTAACTATTGGCTCACATCATTCTGAATCTTTAGATCGTGGGGACTGATTGACTTTATCTTTCGTTTGTCCTGACGAGTATTATTCTTGACTCTGCTTTATTTCTTTGCTTCTCTTTTCCCCGCTGGTATCTATGAGGGGGTCTGTGAAGCGAAAAGCCTACCAACCTACTTTCTATCATGGTATTTGCTGATCTAAGTGATCTGCATGTGTGATCTAGGCATGCATTGATGTCATATTGGTTGCAAAGGTGAGGGGTTAAGGGAAAGGTGTTGTAGGCAGGTAGGGAGGGAGGGGAATTACCTGTTGGTGAGTATTGTCATGTTACGAAGTAGAAATGGAGCCCGATAGCATATGTAGTTTAGTCTAGTATGACGGAAGGTGGGAGATGGTGAAAGGGGGCACGAGGGAGGGTAAGAGGAGAGGAGGCAACGGGTTTAGGTTCTCACGTGTTGAGTTTCTTGGTTTGGGAGATGTGTTGGTCCGGTGGGGAGCAGCTTAGCAGGTGGGCAGGCAGGTTGACAGGCACAGAGTTAGGGTAGTCGGGCAGATACTCCGCAAATCCTGTCCCTGTATCAGCATTCCAAGGTACAGACCCGATGCTAGGGCTAAGGCCGGAGCCCGGGGTATGAGTTTTGGTTTTTGGGTCCTTGAGTCAAGCAAGATACACAAACTTGGCTTCAGGATGAAAGAGAGGCCAAAGCCAGGGTTAAGGAGTGTAGTGTATTCTCAATTTAGAACTTGGATGTTGGGTTTAGCGTGTATAGGTTGCATAGTCATGTGAATTCTTTTACCTATGTCTCATGGTTTATAAATTGTTCACAAGAGTGAAGTTATGCGGATAATTGGTTTGCATGTGATTCCTATATATGAATTCATGTTAAGGAGTTCGGTAAAGTTATTAAAGCTCTTAGTAAAGGGGAGATTCTTCCTACACTGCACGATATTCACTGACAGAGTCATTATGAGGGAGCACAGTTTTGGGTAAGTAGACTGATGTGAATAGTTGATATTTCTTGTCCTTCTTTTCTGTTTTATTTAACGTATAGGTCAGGGTATTCTTGATACAATGCAGCAATTGACTGGGTGGTGCCGAAGACTAGCGAAAGCTCCGGGTCGGGTAACTTCGTTTTAAGGAGGGTACAAGTAGTCCAACCTACAGAGGCTAGTCCCTAAGAGTCTTCAATCGAAGCTTTGCGGCTTGTAAAGGTAAAAGTTTTCTGTCCCTGGGTTAGGGGTGTGTGAGATGACATTGCAGAAAGTCTCATCCCCGACAGGGTGAAAAGCGGTAAGGCTAGCAGGGGGGTTGGGCAGGGGATGCTGGATGTCAAAGGATAATAAATCTTCGAGTTTGCCTGAAGTCAGCTGTTCCTACTCATGCGGTTTATGCATCCAGGTCTTGACTAGGCGGGGTTTAACCCTGAAATCTTCTGCATTGGTCATTTCCATGACATCGTTGAAGAGCTTTAAATCCGTAATGCCGTCAAACGTCCTGGTGCTTCATCGAGTTACCCCCATATTCTCACCGACATAAGTCTGATGATAGGCGTAGTTAACATGGTCTATCTGTACTGGAGTTGTGGAGTTGACATAGTATTCCAAGGTGAACGTATGAGATGAGACATACGCTAAGATGTCCCGTCTTTTTTACTAATGAGCTCAACTACTTAAGCGGATCTATCAACTATGGGGGTCGCCTCTTAGCGAGGCGTATCGCCCCCAAGTTACGAACCAGGTGTGCACAGACGTAGTGACTTGCGCAAAGCAGAAGAAGTATCTTTTCGCAGCCAAACTTTGCCCTACTAAAAACCCTTGCTTGCCTTGCGATTAGCGCAACATTTTCCTGCGATACATCTAATAGAGGGTTGGTGGGGGGAGGGCTTCAATATCACCATGTCGCATCACTTTAAATAGCGTGCATATATGGGCCGACTGATCAGACTCTTGGGCCTAGATGGCATCATGATGAGCCGTTTTTTTACTTCCCCTTACCCTAAGTTACATAGCACATCGTATGATCATACTGTCCGCTGAGGCTGATGCCAAGCACTCACTAACCGTCGGTGAAAAGGGGAAAAACTTTCTATAAATAAAATTAACCTTGGATTAACAGAAGAAAGCGGTAAAGGGAGACCAGGGGTTTATCAAAGACGAAAGACTAAGTCGCCTAAGTTAAATTACAAGATAGGAACCTAAAGAACTTAGGTCCCGCAGTATTAGAACCCTGTCGTTGATGATTATAGGTCGGGAATGCTCGGCTTATATGTGTTAACGAGCCGCCTCGGTAAACAAGGTCGAGGGGTGAGAGGAAACAAGTTCAACAACAGTTGTCAATTGTCAAAGCGGAACAGTGGAGTAGCTCTCTAGTTATGCCGTATGGATCAATCAATCCCGTATCCTTGCTTCTAGGATAAGGCGGTATTAGAATTTATCACGGCTCCGTTTCATACTTATCTAGACCTCTACATACACTATGTTGTCGGCGTGGAGGTGTACCTAATGAGTTGGATACTAGCAAGAAACTAATGAAGTATATTAGTGTACAGACCACAGACATGCAAAGTTAGTGTTCTCTTGTGCCCCTTCTCTCGATGAATGAGACGACAGAAGTGCCAGAAATTCGTAACTGGACCAGGGTTTTCACCGCTTCATTGGTTCATTGCTCGCCCTTTCAGAAAATAGAAATCGGAGATAAGGTGAGGTACGGATAGAGGCTAATAATTAGAAATGGTGGACTCACGTAACCGAAGCGGAACCAAAAAAGCGGACTTTCTGCTGTCGTCGGGCCCTGAGACCGGATTTATTGGTAATAGTTGTTGGGGTATAAAGCTCCGTGCGGATCTTCAAGTCGACAAGGGGCTAAGGGGACAGGACGAGGATGTTCTGAGGTCTGAAGAATTTGGATGTCTCGTGCGGAAGTACGCTTCACTAGTAGCAAAAATGTCGTAGTTTCGGAAAACATAAATACTTTGTATGAAGGGATCGAGCTGAGTATCAAACTTGAGTCCCGCGTTATGATATCACGTGGTGCAAATGAAGGATGTGATATCTATATCTTATGCACATGTATTGGGGCTCACCTGACCCGACGTGTTCGGGCCCGAATCCATGCGTTACTGTCCAAGTCAACCTCAGGATCGCGATTATGCTTAGTGAGGAAATACCGGTATGCAAGTACATACATGCTTTAGCGATTTGAGCGAGATTACAGATTACCTCAAGCTTAAAATGACGGCACCGGACTTCGAAAGTGTCTCGGTTCTGGGAGTGGTACATGAATAGGCACATGGCGGTCATCAATAGCTTCTTCTGGAGGACATGTTCGCTTAAATTGAGACGGGGCCCTCCCTACAGGCTTCCTTTCATTCCAGCAGTCTGGTAGGAATGATCAGTCGGCCTGGATGTATGTGAAAATTTTCATTGTGGTTGGACTATGTACGATCGCTGCGGTAATCGGAGTGCATCCATGCTTTGAATGTCTTTGGGTTTAATGACTGATGCCGCTATTAGCCTCTAAGGCACCCCAGCGAGAACGGCAACTTTCTTATTGGATGGGGACCTCTCTATGGGCTCGGTGAGGGCAGGCTTATGTAGGTGTGTAAAAGGGCTAGGTTTTCTTCATCACGAACCGAACCATGCAGGGTACTTCCTCTGACATTTTGCTGGTTAAATTAGCAGGGTGATTTGCATATGCTCTTTCTGCATCACATGAAAACAAGGTAGAGCACGGACCGGGGCCGGACTTTGGCTTCATGGGAAATCGTGGTGAGTGGTGCGGCTAATAGTGTAGGACAAACGTCCGAGGTGTGGCTTACGGGACACCTGCACGAGTCCACCGGCTCACCTTCCGGGCGGAATGCTTCAGCCCAGGATGGAGATGGGATGGCGGTTTGCAAGGGACAACCCAAACTGTCAGCCACCGACAGGGAACCCTTGAAGCTTTATGGTTCTCTTCTCGGCTGCCAAGACGCTCCCGGTCGTCTGAGATGGCTATAGGGGGTGTCATTTTATTGCGCTCTTGACGAAAAGCGGACGCCAATTTGGTGAGGCTCAATTTCAAAGCGTTTTCTAGTATTGTACTTAATTAGGTAAAACATCTCTCATACCACTTTTGAAACTTGTCTTCCGCTCGTCCTAGTCCTATATTTCCAAAAGCAACATTTAACCTCGGAACTGGCGATAGATGTCATATCCAGGGTGCGGGTTTTCGACTCGACTGGTGAAACAAGAAGTCCGGTAGGGAGGGTAAGGTTGAGGTGAATAGAACGCCAATCTTGTTCTCCGCATTCCAAAATTCGAGGGAGTGGAAGCCCAGTTTACTTCCCGTGTTATAGAGGCTCTGTGCTATGTCAGCATGCCACAATTTTTCCAGTGCGTCTTGCTGATGACGTGATTGTGTGGCATTACAAAGCCCAGTTTGCATTGGCCTCCCCGATTCAATCCTCGTGCGGTCCTAGTTCGCTGTCGAGGCGACCGTCGTATGCCTCTCTGAGCTAGATGTGCCGCGCCAATGCATTATTGGCTGCGGAAGAACGGGACGACGGAGCCGAGATCGAAGATTCTTCATCGCATGCCGTACAACCGGCCTGGAGCGCTCGGTCGCAGAACCGGTTGGTTCATCGATCAGGAAAGGATTCAGGATGCCATGTGGTACCAAGGAAAGGTCCAAATGTCATAGACGTAGCCTCTTCAACTTCCTTTTTGAAGAAAAGGCAGCTTGTTTTCCCCTCATTTTCAAGGCTCTGCATCCCACCACCACGGACTCCGTAGGCTATGGAGTTAAGATACCGGGGCTTGTTAGATCAGAGCATGGCCAGGGACGCCGCCAACACTCCGTGGACCCGGAGTCATTTCCTCTCTCCGCAATCGAGGAGCCTTTGAACATCCACTAGCGGCAGACTCTCCATTGCTAAAGACTTAGTGCGTAGTCAAAACAGGCACCACGCCCGGAAGGTTGTCTGCAATAACGCCATCTATCCGTTACGAGGGGTTCGGGAGATCATCGTCACTAGCAAAGCGCAGTGAGCTACTAGCCTTAAAAACTGAGCAAGTTTCTCACCAATACGCTGCTCCATGTCGCTAGGGGTGATTTGATGAGTATAGTTTGCGAAATCTACATACTCCGTAGATCATCCTATAGAAAAGCCCCCGGTCTGAGAACGGTTCTACTGAAAACGGAATGCCGATGGCGTGTCGCCTGAAATTTGACAGACGGCTCGAGAGCCGAGACCCTACATTATCCCTTGTCTGAATCTGGTTGACTAGACTCACTAGCCGCAATCACGTGCGGATACGGAGTGCAAAAGAGCGGTAACAGAATCCCGTGTTTCATTGTTGAGCACTAGTGGCTGTCATTTACGGAAACTGTTGCGATGCTGGGTTACGGCTTGTGCAATCTTGTCGAAGGAGAGAGGATGTGAGGCTATTAAACCCTGGAGATATATAGAGATTTCCGCGAATGTCTAAGATTCTCCAATAAAGTAAAGTTTATGATGTATGCTACGCAAGTGATAGGTCGAAGCGGCATTTTCAGTGCTCTTCCCAGTTCTCATCTGAGAAGAATGATTGAAACCAACCCTCTCACTATCTACTGTAAGGGACTGTGCAGTAGTTCAGAATGAGATATTTCCTATTCAAGTCACATGCATACATTAGCGCACGTGTTTCTATTTATACATTTCTCCATATTTAATCGCTATTGAAGCAAAGTGAGAAGACGAAATGAGAAACTGAATAGGGCTGGCTTGCGAAGCCATGTGTGCGTAATCTAATCAAAAATTTTGAGCGGTGAGGATCCTATGACAGTTCTTGTTGTTGGATGTTTTTTCTCCTGTCATACATAACGGAAGGTGGTAGATTAGAACAAATATTGAGAACAAATATTGAGTCTGTGCGGCGGTCCGAGACGCGGTAGGCTCACATTGGGCTCGGTCCGCGGTGACCGTCACTGGATTGAACCTCGCAGAAGGTTCCAAAAGGAGAAGCCTGCACGTGCACTTTTTTACGCTAAAAATTTATCTGAAAAATTGCACTTTTGAAACTTATTTCTCGGCATGATGTCAGAGACTTTGCTTGAAATCCAGCCGCGCGTCGCTGCGACCACGGACTTGACTCTATCCTCATCGGTGAACAATTCAAACACCCCTGAGACGGCTACTGACTCAGGCAGCATGATCAATGGTCAGTCTCTGAGTCTTGATCCGGAGAGGAGAAGTGTGATCCCGACAGCGGGCGTGGTCCGATATTCGGCTCTTGATGTTGAACATACTAGAGATGGAATGCTTTATAGTTCATGCTGGTCGCATTTCTGGCTGCAGGAACAGCCGCATCCACGTGCGGTCAGCAGACTAGCTAATCATGACATCGAATTACCGGCATAGCCGGGCTCTTAGGGCAAATTCGTCTCCCTGCCTGTCTTGGAACCTGACATGACAACTTGAGGCGACAAAGGTAGAAAATTGATTGAGATTAACTTGTATCTAACGAATACAATTCTCATTTTTAAGGTTCATCCAGCTGAGCCACATCACCAGTCTTGATGTACATATTGGATCCTCCTGCTTAACTAGACTCGCCGACAACTGCGTTCGCAATCGCGGGGTGAAGGACATGTCCGTCGTGGCGTTCTCGATGACATAATTTCTTCAGTTCTTGTGTTTTTTTTCTTATCTTTCCATCGATCATTTTGACCTGTCTAGAGAAACTAAGAAGGAACAGAAGATAGAAAGTTTTAAATCTCGCGAAGAATGACTCTCTTTGTAATACCTATTGCATACCGGTGAGCTTTTGTGGTGGTTGTAAGCAACCAGCCAGCATCAACGGGGTGAGCCCCCACACTCATTACCCAGTAGATACTTATCAAGCGTGTTATGATGATAAGCTCCTTCTTATGAAAGTATGTGAGATCGCAAGGAGCCAGACCTCGAATAGGATTTTTCTGTTTGCCGCGACTGCCAGCGACCATTTATGTGAAAGTTTATACCTCTCAACTCAACTTTTTGGGTCTTATCGACACCGCCTTGCATCTCACCCCACGTCGTACAGCAGGCCCTCGTGAGGTTAGACGCCGCAGATTGGCACCAGAGAGAGGGTAATACCTAGCGATGCAGAACATACATCTGGCCGTTCTCACATGACCGGGGTCGTGTTGCATGAGCAATTGTGCAGGAAGAATCTCACACCGGCCGCAAAGATGGGCATAATTATCCAATCGCTCCGGCGCTTGTAACCACACCCCGGAACGAATTTGTGGCTTCAGCACCGGAGCAATCTCCGGCCTATCCCTAGCCTGCCCGTCATCCTGACCGACTTTCGCTCTTGCGTGGAACGCAAGGTTGCCAATGAGGCTGACATGGGACGGCAATAGGCCCAGTAATACAAAGTCGAACGATCAACTTTAGCCTGAAAGAAATGGAGATATGGAAGGGATGCTCGGGGGTCAATTATAGCGACGTCCGATCCTTCTTACGATCGTCTGGGCTCCACGGTCGGCATATCTCCTAGAGCCGTTCAGTGGCCATCGGCTTCGGTAGAAGATCTGTGGACAGGAAAACGCCCTTCTCTTACTCTGCGCCAATGTTCTAGGGCCAAAGAGTTATTTGGGCGACAGTATTATGCGTATACGTGAGGTCCCTGGAACAGACAAGACTGACGTATGGAGCCGGAGACATTCCGCAGCGGCGTTGCTGATGTCACACTTGCTTGAGGAAGTAAGAAGGAAGGAAGACGAGGCGGTAACGCCAATCCCGGGCCGCGCAGAGATGTTCGGCTCGGCCCTCAGTCAAACCCTTGGCATGAGCATAAATGTGCTTTCAGGTATCTCCTGACTATGTAGAAAATAAGACACGAGTGTTCAGGGTAGGTAGGTAAGCACAAGTCTGACAAGCGAACCGACAAATGGTGTAGCAGAACCAGGTGTGCCAGCTTGACCGGTAAAGGATAGAAGATCATATGCCGAGAGCTCTCTCCACCGAACTCTCGCTTGCCGCTGTCATCCCAATCTCTTTCTTATTAACTGTTTTCTATTCGATCTTGAGACTTGGGTTCTGATAGGTTTTTTTTCCCTCGTAGTTTATCTCGTTCGCTCAATAGTACCCTTTGAGTTGTTAATGCTATTTCGGATTGCCAGCTTTTCTACTGATCTACATGAGGTAACCGAGATGGAAATCCAAGTGACTATCTCATGCAGAGTACGGAGTAGATTCATTACGGAACCGTCCTGGACTATTTGTCCTTCTCCCCGGCTTCTGTACACATTTACGCATTCCTTATTAAGATCAACCCTGGTACGTACCAAGTAGCGGGGTAGGGGTGACACCGGACAAATAATGTAGAAATTATTTTCATTATATCTCTCCCCTGCTGATTGGGCACCTACTTCGCAGACTTAATGGGAGCATGCCGTGTTCTCCAGGATGTCGTTTGAAGAATGTAGAGGTGTAATCAGAAAGCTGCTTCGTCGTTGCTAGGTGCATGCGGGGGAGCCCATGCGGGGACCTCCAAAGTACTATACAGTGGAAGTCACCTCAGGTATGACATACTTCTAGAGGTACATTAGATTGCATGTTCAGAAGAGATCCGAGTTCGATATATACACATGCTTTCCTAGCTATTACTCCGGGTACTATCAGAAATGTTATAGTAGGGATAAGTCAAGGTAGTCAGGTAGTAATGTGGTTGAATGAAGTAACCTGGCAAACACGAACCTGTGTGTTTGTGGCGCTACTCCCTGATTAGACAAACAACCCAACATCACATGTTACCCAATATTAATCAATTGGGATATATGATGTTCTGTGTCTCAACAAAGCCTCATGTAGGTGTTGGATCCGGCGCGTCGGGAGTATACAAACAGCCCATTTGTTAATACTGTCTGGCTCTGGTTTGTAGAGGTGCCCACAGGTAATTTTCTTGAGCCCGTAATAGTCTCACGATCCTACTCCATGGACTACACACCCCAACTTGATGATTATCTCAAACAGAAATCTCAATCTTTCAATGTCGCCCGCTAGCAGCATAGAATGGCCAGTTACATTGCGTCAGAGGCGGAAGAATTGTCTAATTTTTATCCCTTCCTCACAGGCTTATGACCCAGTTGCTGACTTATAAGGGAAACTCTACTATTATTTCTAATACACGGGGGAACGGCTCGCACAAGTGCCTGTTGTCCGGATGGCCTATGTGCGGGGGGCCTAAACGGCACTTCAATCAGTTCAATGCCTCCTGACCGAAATGGGAAATGCAGTTGGTGGCAATAGATGGACACAGGTTACCGAACACTGCTGATTTGGAAGAGGTACCGATTAGATAACCAAGCAAGACGGTGTAAAAAATACATCATGCATTATGCATTATACATCATACATCTACACACTTGTAGCTGCTAGCTACCTCATCATACATCAATCTGATCTCGATTTTTTTTCCTTCCTCCATCCGGTTTTGACGGGGGTGTAATCCGTATCCTGCCGCCCAATCGATGGGCTTCTCGATAAGCATGGGTGGCAGGGAGGTTACCCTAGCGCGTTACCTGCTCGGACGCAAGTGCAGCCCACCCATGTCTGTAAGTAAGTACAGTACCTGCCGGCGCCGCACCTGCAGTACCTACAAACGTCCTGGCATGCTCCGACACGTGCATTGCGTTTGACATTTTCTTTGCTGGTGTCACCTCAGTATCCCATGTGGCTGACCTTACGATTCGGAGACGTATTCCATATCTCTCCCAACATTGACTCTGGCTGGCATTCGTGAGGTAATAGTTATGACTACTGCGCCTGTGCTCCTCTCCTGCCATGATGCCCGCCATGGTGATTGACATGTTCGGCTAGCCAGCACGCGGGATCAGCCTCTGCCCCCATCCTGCCCTACTCGACACTCTTGATCCATCTTGGAACCCACTCGGTCCCTGGCCCGCGGTCCTGGTATTTTCAAGGCGGCATAGCTAGACCCACTACCACTTATTGAAATACATACATAAGGACGAGAAGCCCGAACCAGCAGGCATGGCCCACGCAGCGGGACAGACTCGGACTGGGTTAATGAGAGTATACCTATACATATTTTCACACACCTGCATAACAAAAACGCACAAGCTGGTGTCTTCCGAAATTAGAGCTCACTGACATGGTTCAACACTGCGGCGCACTACTAGGCTCTGCTACATCCATCGTACTACCATCACGGAATGTTCCATCCTAACCTCAACCGGAGCCTGGTTGATCTGATCGTCTACCTGTATATCTCGCGGAGAATGATCATGCTGCTGGTACGTCTCTTGTTATAGCAAAACACGGGAAGAAAAAATTTGCCGTCAATGGCAACCCTCATAGCAAGCTCAGGGGTTGATGTCCATAGGCTCTATACCTGGTCTAAACCGACTACTTATACAGAGACATCTTCCTCACTCTCTCACTCTCTCTGTGCCCGGCGACTACTGCACCTACTCGTATCTTGCATCATCGTTCCAATCCTCTCGGCAGCTGTACTTAAAAAAAAAACACGACGTCTATTATCTTATTACCGCCCCTTTGGTACTTAGAGAAATACCCAGCACGCCTTGGTTTGCCGTCCCTCTCTCATCCCGCTTCATCAAACAACGACCACGCTGCAGCAAACAGAAGTAGCACTGTCCTGGTCACCGTTTTTTCTCGTGGCCGTCTTTTGACTGATCAATCGATTGATTCTTGTCGTTCGTTCTCTACCTTGGCCAAGTCAAACGAAGTGTGAGGTCCATTTAAGCCTCTCCGGGTCCTCGTCACACCTCTTCTTCCTCCCAACACTCTTATTCTTGCCCATTCACACAACCGCAATTCATCTCAGCACCCACATCATTCTTACCATTGACAGGCCCGTCCAATCTAGTTTTCAGCTTCCCACCTCGTGCGGCTCTTAGGTGAGTTTCCCTTACCGCTTCCCCTGCTAGGTCCAAAGCTTAGGTAAACCTGACTCGCGCCAAAGCTCACACCTTCATTTACTAAATAGAACCTGCCAAACCAACATCAGTACGCACCGCAACACATTCTCGGGAGAGACATCGCTTTCCTCTTCCCCCCATCTCTCTTATTCATCAGCACATACACACACTCTCTCTTTCTCTTCCACTCACTTCATCATGGCAGTGGCGAACTGTGCACACTCGTTTAAGATGATCAAGTCGGACAGCACTCTCGTCCAATGGAGATGCAACAACTGCCAATCCGGTCCGCATTGGTGGATATTTGAGTGCCGGTATTGCAAACTGCACATGTGCAGACCGTGTGTCCCCGGTGCTTGAGAGGATGTTATTGGGGTCATCATGTCGGAGATGAAAGGTGTGTGTGGCAATGCAGCTTGATTGCTAGTCCTTCTCACTGGCTCTTTTCACACAATGAGATAATGATCAAAATGAGGCACTAACAGAACACGCCGTTAGTGGGGGGCCGCTGTCAATCTGAATCGTTTCCACCTAGCTGGTTAGGAGCTGTCTGTGCTACGATAGCTCAGCCAGTGTGTGGCCCGCTTGCTTCGCTGGTTTCATCATTACTCGTCCACTCAATACGTCACACGTTGACTGCTCACAGTGGGCTGGGAAGCTCCTTGCATCTGCGACACGAGAATCTCCGATATGCTGGTTGAACGGAGTTGTCGGAAAAGCGACAGAGAGCTCGCGGCCTTGCACAACCGAAAGTTGACCTGTCACTCAAGCACGCATGCATCTTGTTTCAGCTCTTTCTCTGAGCAATGCTTGATAGCCGGACACCGCCCTTTTCCCTCGTGCCAACCAATTGATCTGTATCTATCTTTCTAGACGGCGTCACGCGGATTTTATCATGCTTTCTTTTTCTTCTGGCTTTGTCTATTTTTTTCACGCTGGCGTTTACGGGGCATGGAAACGGAAGAGGAAGGAAAAGTTAAAACTACACGGCGATTAGCACTGTGTCGAGGTTTCTGCTGGCAGAGAGAAGGAAAAGTATGGGGAAAAAAATTATATCAAAAAATCGGGGTGTTTTTTTTTGTTTGCTCGATAGAATTTCTATCTCTTGTAGTCTCGATATGTCCTTCGGCCTTCGGACTTCACTAACTCTAGATATGTACAGGTGGGGTGTTCTTTGTTACAGTGTACGGCCTCAAAGCCGGGGCAGGGCATAGATCAATAGACCTTTCACCTCCAGTTCCGACACCGAATTGATCAACACTATACATGCAATATGTCATACCTATGTCTTCTCATGATCGTCGAGCTACTGACTGTTTAGGTGGGACGATGGAGCGAAGATCAGATTGTACCTTGCGGCCGTGGTCTGCCACCACCCCACTCCCAAAATGACGAGTGATTGATTGATTGATGGGATTACGGACTTTACTCACAATAAGATAGATTGACAGGTCATCATCATCAGATCGTTACCTAAGTACAGGTACAAATCCAAATACATCCATGGATGACATAGCTGATGATGAGTGTAGTCGGAAAAATGCAAGCAGGGCTACCCAAGCGTCGGTTACCCGACATGCTGTGTAACGCTGCGACTCCCTAATGGGCACTTTCCCTCCCACCTTGATTTTCTCTCCACGCGGCGAGCTGCAAGGTCCCGTGCCTACGATAGGTATTAGGCTAATAGTCGTGTATGCCCCATTTCTCCATGTTATTCGCCTCTCCTACATCGGCGTCATCATCTTAACCTCCACATCCACTAGCGTTAGCACAATCAACGAAGCAGACCACTTGCCTTACTCTCTTATGAGGTCACGTTTTCACTGTTTGGTTGGGCTTCAAGTTCGTTCTTTCGTTTCCCCCCTTAATGTTTCACTCCCCCCCCCCTTCTGTCTACCTAAATCAGCAAACCCAAGGATGGCTTGTTTGCTATTACAATCGCCTGTGGCCCAGGTATTTTTTTTCTCTCCGGGCCGTGTCAATGATGTACAGGATGTGGGTGAGACCAAATCCATCCTGTCTGAGCTTGGTACGTAATAGGAAACCCTTCCCAATATTGTCGTATTTGAGTTTCTTCTTTTCTTTCTTCTAATGAAGGAGCTGGCTAAAATGTTCCGGACTGGCAGATCGAACTAGGTCATTTTACCGTAGCCTAAGATTCGTACGAACACTGTATCTCCCGCGCGCTAGCCACGTGGGAGAAGAGGGCCGGCCCATCCGATCTGCTGCTCCATCAGTCGATGGTTCTTTTAGTGCGCTTTGATCGTATATGTCTGGCGACACTGTCTGCAGTTTTCAGTCACGCGCAAATCGTTTATTGTCGTGCGACATGAGACATCTACTACTCAAAGTTTCCATGTTCCCGACTGATTGATCGTAAGGCGTGTCTCTAGACGGGAACGAACAGGAAGACGTCTGCAAGATCACCGTCCACCCGTCTTGTGTTTGGTTCCCCTTACCCACCGCACCACGCCTTTGCCCTGTAGATGCTCGCTCATCGATCGGTACACAGGACCACATGGTAGGTCGGCAGGTCGGTAGATTCGGTTACGCACGGTTGTCACGCTTCTTCGCCTTCTTCCCTCTACATATCTTTCTTCCATCCCTCCGTTGGGCAAAATATCGGTGACACGGCATGTGCTGGGAGCTTTTGCTTGCTTGCCCTTCCCGCAGCCTCACGCTGATCAATGTGACCTTGTCTCCGATCTGCGACTGGGAATAATAAGCACGTGTCTGTCAATCGGACTTTTGTTGGGTAACAGTGCAGACGGGAGGCTGCAGATTGGTGATCTACCTGATTGATCTCCCGTGCCAGCCTATCTGTGCCTGTCGATCTGCTACTCCTTCCGCTGCATCCGCCGCATAAGCCTATGCGGAAGTGCAAATAAAGCACGTAGGATGTTGTTGAAGCAAGACAGAAAGAGAAAAGGTTTTGATACAGTGGGATGGTTGACGAAGGATGAGAACCTTACGAGGGAGCCCCGGGATTGCATCCGGTCTCAATCAAATAAGACCTCTATTGCTTATGGCTGCAGCCCGCTAGCCATCGCGATGAAATTATAAATCCTTTGACAATGTTATCAGTCGACAACTTCAGAAGACGTGGGATAGCCTGAAAAGATGACCAAAAGCCGTTGAGGATCATAGGACTTTCTTTTTCCCCCTGCCAAACCAGGAAGGACGGAACTACCTGGCATGTGAAACTGACATGGGCTTCTGGAACTTCTGGAAGGATTGCGAACACGCCATAATTATTCATTTCTACCATTTTGGTGCCTCTCCCTAGCGAATCAAAGAACATCGCGCTAGGGCAGCCATGAAGCCGGACGTCGGGATCTGGGATCTAGGGTCTCGCTTCATGCATGCCCTTCGGTCGCATCACGGCTATCAGAGCGTGGGATAGCTTGGGTTGACTAATGCGCGAGACTTGAAGAAACCGGAGATAGCTTGGAAGCCTCATTGAATCCCGGGCAGTTTCAATCCTTCAACATTGATACCTGGGTATCCTTGCATGCATGAGTGCAGAGTTAAACAGATTCGTCTGGCAACATCCATGAGATAGACAAACAATGTGCTTACCATACTCATCGACTGCTGTTGTTACCGGCGTGGGGGACCCCCACGTTCCAATCTGCCCGGGACAATCCTTCTCTCAGCTGACATATATGTTGCGGTAAGAGGCAGGCTGACAATCTCACGCATAGTTTGACCTCGGTGTACCGGCCGAAGACTGACGAGAGTACCGTGACTTCTGATCATGTCAAACTGAATCCCAATCAATCGGGTCTCAGTCAGTTCAGTGCTTCGGCCACTCCCACGCATCGCGATAATCCAGCCTTCGCGCGACGCTAACATCATCCCCGACGGCGATCTCGACACCCCCGCCGTCGTCACCGGGTGCCAGGAACGCGTATCGGCCGAAGATGGGTTCCCATTTGTTCCCCGGGTCGACGCGACGATCCTTCATCAGCTTCTTGAGTACGTTACCTAGCTCGCCTGATGCGTATGTGCCCTTTTCGTAGTCGATGTTGATCGAAATGCAGCGCGCGCAATTCGCTGTCAGCGCGAGTCGGTGACCTCCGGAACCTTCTTTGCTGGTAATTACGAGCTCGCCCCAGTAGTCTTCTTCCCAGGCTTTGAGTTTGTCTGTTCCCTCCTGGTCTGTGGCGGTGGCGGTCTCATTATCGCTATTGCTATCGTCATTGTCAATGACGATGTTCGGTCGGAATTTTCGCATTTCCATTTCTTCGCCCTCGGGGAGTCGCGCGCTGACGTCGCGTAGCGAGGCCTTCGATGTGACAAGAAACGGGGCGCATTCATTGAACGCCAGTTTCTCATTTTCGTCGTCATTTCGACTTGCTTCCATTCCCTTCTCTTTGACTGCGTCTATTACTCCACCGCCACCGAGCAGGCTCGGAACGTGATTGGAGATACTAGATAACCAACCCTCATTACTCACTGGAGGTCGCCGCCTCGGTTGGCGCCACAGGTAGTGCTTTGATGGCTCATGCGCTAACACGGGCCTCCCCGTCATCCCGATGTAAACCAGAATCACGGGATAACCAAGACGGGCGCTGAACCAGTCGTCATATGGGTCAGCGCCCATGCGATGGGCATGCACAGCACTCCCGCCGAGGGTGACTTCCAACGTCTCGAGACTCTCCAGGTCTTGGGGATACAACGGCACACGCAACTGCGGGATCGTAAACCCGCGCCCGTGCGACCCGTCTTTCACAGGCGGTCCTGTGACGACTATATCCCCATTATCGATATGCTGCTTTAAGACCACCGCCTCGGGGTGTTTGTCGGTTTGAACTGGCTTGTAGGGAGTCTTTTTATCGCCCGTTATCTTGACTAGCATGAACCGTCTGTCGTGCTCTACGCCGTCGCGCATGAGGCGGGCTCGCGCCACCGAGAGCGGGGCTAGTGCTTTTATGGGGTATATGTAGAGCTGGATTGTGGTTGTTGAGTATGTGTATGGGAGGAGATGGGTTTGAAGGGTGTTTTACCTCTGTGATCTTCATTTGATTGCTGGTGAGGAGTGCAGTCCTTGTAGTACTAGAGAGCGATGAGGTAGGTGGTGAATGAGACTCGAAAAGGGTATTCGAAGAGGGAAGACATCGGTGAGTGCTGCGTGAGCGATGGTCTTTGCTGCTTACTCAGGCACCTGCATATACCATCTACAGAATGGGATCTCAATTCACACACCACTTCTCTGAAAGGAGGAAGAAAGAGACCAGGCTTCTCTTTTCAAACAGCGAAAGACGTGGACACAATCCTGTCTGATGATTTGTGGGGTGGATTAGGTGGACAGCGAGTATCTGCTCACCACGCCCTTTTCACTTCTCGATTTGCCAGTGTTGGTGGGCATATACGATATACGGTGAGGGGTACTCCGTACGGGGTATGGGGTATACTACTTCAGGTCCTCTTTTGTGGCATCTGCATTCGGTAGGTCTTGGCGGAGTGGTCTCTCTATCGAGCAAACTGTTCTCATTGGACACATCATCTGCATTAATTGAGCGTTACAACTTGGAGACTTGCGAGATTCGCCCAAAGACATGCATGAGATAAAATTGTGACAGCATGAAGCACTGGCAAGAAGACATTTTGAGTAGAAGTCTAACAGCTGCGGGGTGTCCTCGGAGAGGCATGCCGATTCTGGCGGGGACTTACCATCGGCGGTAGATCGGGGCTGGAATAGACTCGGCGGCTGATTATCTTGAGTATCCATTTTCAAGTGGCCTTCACAGCTGAGCAAATAGAGTGACGTATGGATCATCATCGTACTTACTTAGTTGCTTGGCTCGGTCCGAGCCGCGTCCTTACTCCTAGGAAATCCATACTTGTTTTTGCTATTTCGCGGGCGCAAATATGTTCATCTTGTTTCATCAGAACGGGAGCCTGAGGGTCTGCTTGGTCTAGTGTCTGTGAGTAGCGGGCTATCGTGAGTTGTTGAGAATTGTGTGATCCGATGATACGAATATGCTAATGATTTCTCTAGGCCGCAGCCAATTTCTCGCTTTTAAGATGGTTTCAAGTTGACCCTTTGAAAACCGTATGATGGGAAGAATCTACCCGTGCTTATTTCCAGACCAGACAATCGGAGATGTGTGCAGACTTTGAATCATTCCTTTACCAATAAGATGTTCCAGAGTGACTCGCGGCCCTGCATTAGCTGAAAAGCTTGGCGGGGCTGCATACACTAGTTCCGATTGTTGGCCCCTATGGTCTTCAAAGAAGGCATCCGGATATCCAGATCTGCATCAAGAACCCTATCCCCAGTTTCGCCATGGCACGTGAAGCTCCCCCGGAGGTCTAGGAACAGGTCATTCAATGGTTGATGATTTTGGAGTTTGGCCGTGACGGCGCTATCATGAAGCCATGGGGGAAGCCGTCATGGGGGATACCATCTGTAGCATCGTACGCTTCGGTTTCGCGATTCTGGCAGGATTGTATCGAGCGAAGGACCTTTGCCAGTCTTCTCCTGAATGGCGAGCGCCTTGAGTCCGGCAAGGAAATCTTGAGCGGGAGGAGGTTCGCCTTCATACGGCATATCGAGTTCGAAATCAACATCGGAGGATCCCGTATCCCCGCGCCTGCTTCAGGCAAGAAAGAAAAGAAGCGAAAGAATGAGGTCTTTCTGGAGAAAGTCTCAAACCTTTTTCGAACTCTCACAGCGCTCGACAACAACCGCCCGTGCAGTGCGGGAGCGGGTATCGAGTTGCGTCTGCATGGGGATTCTCCGGTCGGCCGTGGGTGGACATTAACAGGTCAATTGAGAAATGAAAACCAGGATTTCGCCTTGCAACTTCCTGATGACATCGAACTTCCTAGCATCAATGCAGTCTCACATCTGCATAGTAAGTACAGCGAATATACACCAGCATGAACCCCTTTGCGACTAGATTTGCGCGTCTTCATGGCAATTTGCTCCAACAATGTTCCGATGTCACCCAGTGACTGACTCTCTATTCTGCTGTAAATGATCCGACCACGAATAAGATGTGCACTAATATCGACCCCGCCACATGTTGCTTGATCACTTCCAAATTTCCAAAGCTGCACTCAACTAAATGGGATTAGACACTCCCGAGGACGCGGCGCTACGGTCGCGGCAGCGAGCTTCCTTCGCAAAATCGCTGTATCTCCTTCCTGAGACTTTGAGGGAGCTTCATATCGAGTATGGCTTTGATACTTCCGCAGATCACATACTAAAAATCCCACAGTCGGCACCAGCGGATAGAAACGCCGCCGATCCGCTGAGCACGGCTTTCCGAGCGGTCTTACAACGTCTGGAGAAAGCTGGGATCAGGACAGCATTGGATTCCAACGTCTTGTGGCCCTTGGTAAAGGATGGCCCCGCTGAGATCGTCGAGTATCCCTTGATGAAATCAGTAGGGTTGAATGCGCTACCGATCGACCCCTCGGGACTATATCTTCTCAATGCGGACGACGGCTCAATCAATGCCGACGCGCTGGAGCCCTGGGTTTCGGCTGCTGGCCGTGCTGCTGCTCGGATGCCTCGGCTTGAAATGCTGGACTTTGCAACCTCCTGGGCTAAGACTACGTGGTATGGAGTTTTCGACATAAGCTATTATCCGGCCAAATCTCAGCTGCATTTCAATGCAAGATCCAAGTTCAGTCTTCGGGCCCAAGATGAAGAGTTGTGGAAGAAGGCATCTCAGATGCATTCGGAGAGGGATCTAGATATTGTTATTTATGGTCCTTGAGGAAAGGCAGCAGATTCGTTTTGCGCAAGACGCTCGCGACAATGCGCTTCGTTGGCATGCATTAGCTAGCACAACAGGAAAATATCGCCGCTGTATTGATCCCATCAAATAGTCGTTCTGGCTTTCTGTGACTACCCAATTTCAAGCATTGGGCTCATCTTCGGATATTGCGAGAAGAGGCGCGAAAAGACGCGGTCGCGGAGTGTTCATTTGCGACCGTTTGTTCCCACGCGACTATGAAATGAACAATAATGTCGGAAATTGGGCTGGGCTATGAACCGTGACAACCCTGCAAACCCGATTTTTCAAAGAAACAATGTTGCATGAATAGCAATTCTTATTTTACTATTCCTCATCCTTTATTCACGGCTCCCCAGACGTCAGCCTTTTCATCAAACCACCATGGCGCCTAGCACGAGAGCTACGAAGCGAAGCGTTGCTGATGCAGGCCTTGACACAATTGGATCTAATTCCAAGCAGACAAAACTGACACAATTTTCTATCTCACAATCGCCGAACGCGACAGCACCTACCGAACAACCAAACATCTCTGACAAGCATCAGCTTTCTTCAGTAAAGAAGGCCAAAGGTGTCCGCGCTGCTGGGTCAAAAAAGAAAGACCCGGCCAATGAGTTCTACAATGCTACTATCAAAGTAATCGACAAGACTTTTAAACAATTAGTCAAGCAGTACAAGCCAAACCCCAACGGCTGGTATGGTATTGTGAGTTGTCGCCCTATGAATTTTGCTGATGCGCTGTACTGACGAACGTGTGAGCGGGGTGTCTCAGACCGCGGATGACTTCTCTAAGGCAATGGCTTCTCACGCCACCGACGTGAAGAAGTTGATTAACCTCGGTTCTTTATCATTGGCCTTTAACTTGCTCATGGATCTCGGGGAACACGCCTACGGAGACTTAGAGGCTTGCGTGAAGGCTGCCGGGTTTGACGATACGGACGAGCCATTCCAAGAGATGGACAAGCTCCTAATCGAGATCATCACGGCCAGGCGGAAAGAAGTGGAAGATCAACAGACGAGCGAGGCCCCGGAAGAACATACAGGTGCAGACGCAACAGCAACGAAAAAGAAAGTCGCGCAATCGAAGTTCATACTTAAACCAATGAACGAAGATCTCGGCAGCGAAGAAAAGTCCCTGCGCGACTTCATGGAGATCGGCCACGGGAGACGACGCAGACCTAACAAGCAGCAGCGTGGCCAACTGAACCGCGCCCGCCTCAATGACTTGAAGACATTGTTTGAAGTACGTCGACAGCGGCGTGCGACGACCGAGGATTGGGCGGGGAATGCGCTCAATGAACTCGTCGAGACGCGTGATCGCATTGGTGCGTATGGTATCGGGTGTCACTTCTTCACGGAGAGTATTGGGCTATTAGCCACTGTTAAGGGGGTCGAGGTCACTCTGAAATATCGAGACGAGGTTTGATTTTCCAATGCCTGGAGTGTTGGATGGTGTGGTCATTTGTGCCCTGTATTTGATGCTTATGGGCCGAATACCTTTGCATTTCATTAACAGCTGAAAGAAAGGTATAAAATCATCCGAGTTTAAAATTTGAGAAGAGCACAGGATTTCCTGCACTCCTATTCGTCTGAAATGCCTTTCTAGGGCGCAATCGATGCATCTGATCGGCTGCAGTGACTTTCCCTCCTCACTACTACACCCCTCTTCTGCGGCTTGCTAAATGTTATCGAGTGTATCTGTACACAATGAACGCAGTTTGTCTATTGTTGACTGCCTTTTTTACAGCTGTTCATGTGACACCTTAACACTCTCTTTGCCTTCTGTTTGGCCTGGGTAATAGGAGCAACTGCAGTTGGGACAACTCGGAGTCATCGGAAGTCAGACATATGGGTCACACATCATGATAATAATATCAAATAAATAGGCTACCGAGCTCAAAATCTCGTCGCTCACTTCTTCCTACTCATCGCATATGAAAAACTTGTTTGTAAGCGCAATAGCCGGCTGCGCTCCAAAGAATTGTTGTCAACTATATCTAAGCTGGTAACATCACCATGGATGAACCCATCAAACAGCGATATAAACTTCCATCTCCTATACATGCAGTGATAGTCGTAATCAAGGAGGTGCATCTATCCATTGAGTGACATATTTGACACAGGATCCCGAACTTACGAGCTGATATACTACCGCCGTATCGCTAAAGCCTGACAAGGTATGGGATCGTATACAGTGTGCAGGTTAGCATCGCTATTGCTGCACAGGCGTTCATTACAAGCGACAACTTAGGCAGCGTGCCTTACTTGTGAGTCCCACGATGAACAAGTCAGAGTAAACGGGCAGTGTACTTAGGGGATCGGATAGGAAATGTGTCATCGCGCCCAGTTCGGGAACCAACCACATTAACGTGGAGGAGTGTCGTCGCCGTGGCATTAGAGTGGCCAAATGCGACGGTTCGACATGTCCGGCTGTTGCCGATCATGCGTTGAGTTTGGTTAGTGTTTCCCCCTACTTGAGGTTTGAATAACTGATCTGACGATTGAAACCCGTTGCTGGCTACTACGTTTCTCATCAGATTAGTACTTCGCGGCAAGGCGCACGACATTTCTGCTGCATAATGACATACCCAATGTAGATGAAGACGGAGAGAACAGCTGGAAACGCCAGCGCAGCGTGGCATCCAAGATGCGGACAGCAAATCGACAGCCTCCTCTCTTCATTGAGCAAGAGACTGTGAGAATCATCGGCTATGGCCATATCGGTTAGTGACGTTTTGCAAACACTTCTCAACATGGTTTACAGAATTGTACTAACCTTCTAAATACGCAGGGAAACGGCTTTTTACTCTATGCAAAGGCTTGGGGATGGACGTGCTTGTAGCTGCAAGAAAACGCGAGCGAAGCCCAGGTCATACTCAGAGAACATCTTCGACCGCGACAGATGGCGTCGCGCGGATTCCGTTCACCGAGGTTATCAAGCGGGCTACGGTACTTTAATCTTGTTGTCCTTCTAGTGACGAGACGGTGAATATGGTTGATGAACCCGAAATTGATATCATGTGACCGGAGGCTGTCGTTGTCAATGTGGCAAGATGAAATATCGTAAAAACAGGTCAGTCCATTTGCCAGACCTCCTGCTTTCTTGTCTTTCCACCTTGCTTGCACCCGGTTAGCGATAGTCAAGAGGCTGTGATACTCAGAACAAGAAATCCATATTTAGTCACAGTCGAGTTTGGGCTTTGACTTGAGATGTGGATTGGAGTGCATGAAGATTGAAAAACCCGTGGATTGACAAGTACTGATGACCTGTGAGGTTAAGAAAGGAAAGGCACTAATAGACAGCCGCGGGATAAAAGGGTGGTCGGACAGACGTCAAAGAGTTCTCTCCGCACTAAATTCAATGTAAAAATTGCTGAGTTCGAATGATTTAATAGAGGCGTCTCGGCGGAATGACTGTCAATGTAGCGAGATGAACTACACTTCAGGGTGTGTGGCACTGGAACCTCCACTAAGAGACAGGTATGTGGCTGCGGGATACAATCATGGGGACAGGAAAATCAAAGTCTAGATTCAGGCACCGGAATAGTAAGTAGGTTAGAATTACCAAAAAGCTTCCTATTGGCTTTTGTTACTCGATACCGACAGCTTAGATGTGTGACCAGCACCATAATAAACCAACATTCCCTAGAACCGTGAATAGCCATGCAAGAAAACGCACTTGGCCCAAGACAAGTAGACTCTACCACTCTCCAAGATCTCGAGATTATCTCTTGCGTTGAAACACTACTCCGTGGGCGCCGGATGTTCCACTCTTGTAAGTCTTGTTCTCATATCTCCTCTTGAAGATATCTTTCAACCCACGAAAGCCAAGTCTTCCGAGCTTTCCTTTGTTTCCGCCTGTATTAAGATCTTGCCATTCCCCCTTGATCGTGTCATCGAAGAATTTTTCTTTCTCGGCACCAAGGTTTCTTGATGTAGCCACCTCGGTACTGGAGGGTACTGGCAACCGGTTCGGGACGTGCGACTCCTCTTCATGACGATCCTGAGTGATGAGCATTAAGATCGTCTCGGGACCAGCCCTCGGAACATGAGTATCCTCATCCGACCTGACACTAGCTTCTATATCCTCCTGACTGTCATTTTCGGACAGCTCCGACAGGAACGCCAACCGGCCTTGGTTAATGAGACAGGCGAGTTCGTAAAGTCGAGGTTCCCGTATGAACGCTTCCAGGCCATTTCTGACAAGCCAGGTGATTTCGAGAAAGCCTAGAGGAGGTGGATGCGGTCGCGAGCTGCTGTGGGTGTTGTTGTCATTGCGTCTAGCAGCACGATCCTCGATGCTGGCGCTTGGGGTTGCGCTATCATTGGCAGTTGGGGAACTATCAATATAGGGAACAAGTGGTCGGCAATCATCCAGCTCCTGTGATGCGAGTGCGATGATCATAATCAAACTGAGGAAGAATACCATGTTATTCTCTTCTTCTTCCTCTTCTTCAAGCCTGTCCACCATGCTCGTGGGCGGACCTTGGACGGTCGACTCACGCCAACTGCCAGGCATCCGATGCATGTCGAGAGGGTTCATTTTTGTTGATGTGTATCTTCTTCGCAAGGTGGTGTTTCTTCGTTTCTCGCAGAGTCGAAAGAGTTGAAGCCGGGAGGGAATGTCTTGTGTGCAACAGCTTATATACTTTACCGAAGCAGCTATCTGCACCATCAGGTGTCCTTATTGCTCCCCAAGTCTGCGAGAAAGACCGGAATTGTTGGTCGCACAGGGAGAATGGATGGATTTCGTTGGTAGTACACCATCGCCACTCCCTCAGGATCACAAGAACTAAACAGCGCAGGGCTGGGAAAGTATCTCACTGCGAAGCAAGACCGGCGGCAACGGCACATGATGTGGAATATGCAGTAAGTACGAGCTATTGTTATGGGCTTTATCATTCGACTGAGACAATGCTCTGCTGACGCGGCATGGCCGATCAGCCTCAAGGGAATTCCAGTGGCACTCTCCATTAAATTTCGAAGATTCGTATCACAAGAACTTGGAAACCTACTGCTCTTAGGACCAGGTGGCCTGCAGGGTAGTTCGCCGGATGCGTAAAGAAATCAAGAGAGTGTTCCATATTGAAGTCTAATGAATGATCTCCCAAGTGCCGCGACAGACACCGCCTACTTGATAGTTGCAACTTGATCATCGGTCCTAATATCAATTTCTTCGCCAGCCTGCACCACCACCTTAAAAAAAAAAAAAAAAAAAAAAATCATCGATTGCGTGCCACCCAGAATCTGGTAACCTCCTTGAATATCCAGCACTTCACCCAGAAAATCTCCGAACGGGAGCCCCTCCCTTTTCTATCTTTCGGGATAATGGATGACCTCGGTACCTGTTCACGCAGAGAATGCTGATGCTCGAAGAGTCTCTAGTCAATAGGAAGCTGGCCACCCCGCTCCGTATTGTTGGGACAACTGTGGGAAACTCAAGTCATAGAATGGTTGGTTAGGATCATATGCCACATATCCATATTGGTCGTACATTGGTCCTTCTTCCACATCGTCCGCTGCCACTGGTACATCAGAATAAATATCTCTATGATATGTGCCATAAGCTGCTTGCTTTTCATCTCGACGACGAGGTGGTCCTCCTCTAGATGCGGTGTACACAGACGGACGGTGCAAGCTTGGTTGTTGATGGTCTTGGTGCGGCGCAATTCGTGTTTGCATATCGTTCCAATATGCACGATGAGGATTCAAATCTGTCAACTCGTTATCCCCAGATCTCAAAGCTCGGTTTGAGAAACTATCTGGCTCTTGATATCTCGGATCCGCCTTGTATCTTTGTCTAAGGTTCGTGCGGTGTTCTTTGCGTTGATCTTTCAACAATCCTTGATGACTACACGCCGTCCGCATCTGCGCCCTGAGCTCCTTCTGATCAATAGGGGTTCCCGGACGCTCATTTTGTTGCCTAAGAGTGAGCTTTGATTAGTTGCGTTGCGGCTAATCTAATGATATGATGCAGGAGAAGAGTATATCTCCTTACCTCACTATCTCATCTTCCCGACAATCCTCCAATGAACCAAGTTGATTAACATTGAAGGTCAGAGGAGGGTAATGCCGTGGGTCATCTTCGGGATTCTTTGGTTTTCTTTCGTTTCCCATCGTGGTGGATTAGTATATCTTGTAGAAGACGAACTTTTTTCTATACGAGGAGGGTTGAAATCGAGTGAGGGAAGCGTGGGATGAACGACAGAGACCGGGGCTTTCTTGGGTGCTTTGCTCCTAATTTATACTACCGAAATTCTTCTCTGCCTAATAGATGTTGTTGCACGGCGAGCCAGAGAGAGCAAGCAAACTAATTGAGCACGTGGATTTTTAAAAAGAAGTGATATTCGTTGGTAGTACGCCATGGTCACGAGCCTTTGTCCCGAATTTGATCTTGCGATCCCAAACTACCTAAGCCCGAACAACAGTCCCGTGCTACCAACACGAAAGTTCCTGCATTTGATACAAAGAGAATGGCCATATTCTGTCACGGATCCCTGGCGTATAACTTCTTCCCGTATCGAACCCCTTAACAATACCAACAACATTTCAACCACTCTTGCAAGAACTTTCTATCATACAAAAACATAATACCGCCAAATTAGACATAAAGAAATGCCGGTTCCGTATTACTCGAATATCCTCGTCGTCGAGAGCCCGCGAGAAATCCCGGTTCAAAACACTCGTGTACCTCTGCATTGAAGCGAGCCAAGCTAAGTCTGATGAAAGGTACGTCGGAGAGCGATCGTAGCATAGGCTCTCCCTTCTGAGAGTCGGACCCTTCGTGATGATCAGCGAGCAGGCCCGCCACGGAATGGACACTGAAAAGAGAGCGAGGGAGGCGACAACAGGGAACATGATCGTACCAACATGTGCCGTTTCATAATCGGGGCCGTAGCGGTCGTCTTTCCGGAGCTACTTTCATGTACGGAGCCTGATCAGGCCAGAACCGAATCGCCACAGACTCAACGCTGGTCCCCTCCCCTACTGGGCTCTTGCAAACGACTCGATCGGCTCGATCGCGGACTTCGACATAGCCGCGGTAGAAGCGAGTCTTGTACTTGCATTCATTTCCTAGCGCGAGGTGTAGACTCCAGTATTTCTCAAAGTAACTGATGCATGACCTGGGGAGCTCTCTCCAGAGGCTATTGAAGACTTTTGGCATGCGGCCGTTATATACGACTGTGAAATAGTTCGACCAATGGTCCTCCTCCGGACTTGAGACGAGTAGGAGCGATGTTGTGGTGTCGTACCGCACGTAACACGGGTGATCGATGATTTTTTCAGTGACTCTCTCTTTGCGATCGGGATAGATATATGAGTAGGATATAATTCTCTCACGCAAATGAAGGTCGTGAGATTGATGTGTGTCAGCCATGGTGAGAGGTATAGACGAGATGTTGATATCTAGGTCGGGGTTGTCTGCGGAGATGCGAATGTTGGAAGGTTCAGGAGAATCAGATTGATAGCGAACTCGGATATCAGCCATCTCGTCGGAGTGGATGAAAGAGCAATGAATTTATAGACGCGAAAGGCAAGAGCCGCAAGTCTAGAGGGGCCGCAAAAAGAGCGCCTTACTCGATGAAAACCAGCACTTTCTTATAGGCAGATAGACAGGCAGAAAAGGCGTACAGAAGCAAACCCTAACATCAAGATGTGGCGACAAGTCAAGTCGTATATGACGTTCCGCGTTGGCTGGTTGAGTATACCAGATAGACAAGGTACACAGGTAAGCGAGGTAGGCAACGTTAGCAAACAGGATGGAAAACTGAAGAAAAGAATGGGAGAGGGTATCAAACAAAGGAAAATCCATCACCTGACTTGCATTCCAGTCGGTAGGCAAGACAAGAAAGAAAGCGATGTTACCAGGATCCATGCTGGCCGCGGACCAACATGCTCTTCTTTGAGCCGCAGTAAGAAAACAAACATATTCGCTGTTGGATAATCTGAAGAGTCTCAGGTGATCGGAAGAAAGTCGACTCGTTAGTTTCCATCTATGCTTTCTCTCTGGAATTGCCCCTGTTCCTTTTGACTGACACTGCCTCCTTTAGTCCCTGTATGTCATACAGACACCCATCACTCTATTCGAAGACACCTTTGGGTTAGCAAGCTGTTTTTGATCACGAGACATGATCTCCTCAGGCGCTTCGCTCGAGATGACAACATCGAACCTGGATTAGAGCTTCACGACACAAAGTTTGAGAGACACAATGACTCAACTCAAAAGCTGCACATTTGATGATCGCAAAGTACGATGTTTCGTGTTCGGGGGGTATATCCATCCTATCGCCAAACATCATTTTCGCCATTCCGATGTAGGCCAGTGCAAATGCACATCCTTTCTTCCTGAGTGCCCAAACTCTTGATATCCTTATGCTTGCCTATCCTCTTGTGGACCCCATCTTATGCATTTCCCCTCTTTCTTTTCTTTCTTTTGTTGGTGTATGAGTAAGGAAAGTCAACCCGGGGCTTGCGCGTGTATGTATGTTCCGAATACCATGATATGAACTCCTGGCTACCCCCCTTTCCCGAATGCGAGTGTAAAGTGTATCACGTGTCGTCAATATCAGATAAAGAACGTATCAACAATGAAATCACATATCTCCTCTACGGTCGGTACCCGTCCATTCCAGAAAATGGAGCCGAAAGGCCCATCCCCACCGATCCCGCCGACATTGCCGACGCCGCTCTCAAGGAATGCTTTCTCGGCGTTGGATAGCTCGCGCTGCTCGGTCTCTCTCCAACGACGCTCCGCGTCTGCTTTGGCCTTGCGTAAAATCGCGTCAGTATTCTCTGCCTCCCAAAGATTGCACTTGTTGCACTCTTTACACTGTCTACCGTCGCCTTCAGGTCGGAAGTGTTGGCAGAAATGCTGGTATCCTTCGGATGGGCTGCCGATATCTTTACGGCAAACATAACACATCTTATAGCCACATGGACAGACAAGCTTGTTGCATCCGGCTGACTTCACAAAGGACGTATTGCATCGGGGACAGACGCGTTTGATGGCCATCGACATCGCTTGCTCAACCTGAGTGCGCAATGCGATGAGAGAAGACTCGTGACAGACATGGATATCGACCCAGGCCTTGGAGCATGACAGACAAGAAGCGCGCCCGCAAGCAATGTTTTGGCAGATGAACTTGAATCCGCGTTGCCGACGTTGGAGGCGAGTGTATGCATCTGCAAAATGTTGAGAAACCACGTCTCGAAACCGATTGTTCAGACTTAGAAGGAACAACACCAGTCCGATCACCGGAATCACGAAAGAAGCTGGAGAGAGCAGGATGATCATTAGAATGAGGATGGCGTTGGGTAAGCTGGCTACCCGAAGTTTGGGGCGGCGAGCATCCTCTGGAAGGTAGAGGTCATCAACTTCGGCGTAATTGCAGAAAGGACATCTGATTAAAGACAGTCCGGTAGAAATGAGGTCGTGCTCGGCCAGTCGCTGATCAAGCTTTCCTAATATCTCAGCTCCTTTCTCAAAGTCTGTCATAGCCCGCCTGATGTGATCCAAGGAAACACAACCTTCGCACTCTATCGACGAGACAGCGGGACATCGCAGCGCGCCAGTACCTTTATGGATACTGCGTTGCCAGCCCTGTCCAAAGACGGCCTCGTTGATGGACTGCTGAACACATCGAAAGCATATCATATGACCATTTGCGCTGCATGAGGTGAACTCTTCGAAGCAAGAATCTGTGAAGCAACAAGAGCACTCGTATAGAGCCTCACAAGCCTCGGCCTCCTCTGTTTGAATAGAGACTGCCATTGCACGATCGGACTTTTCTCTGGTTTCTCGCTCGCGTGATTTGAGAGGTAAAATCAATTCCCCAAAGAGCTCGCGATCAAGTTCGGCATTCCCGGTGGCCTTTATCGCAGGAGCTAGGGCTCCATTGGCGGACAGTTTCCAGGAGACCAGGGGATGGGTCTCCGCCTCGGATGTTGTGACCGGCTTCCGGCGGAAGAGTATTGAGGATATAGCGAATTTCCAGGACTTAGACGACAGGTCAACAAGCGTTGGTCTGGCGTCAAAGTAGGAATAGTTTGACTCGGTGAGAATAGCATCAATAGATGACTTTGACAATCCCTTGAACTCTTGCAGTGCCAACTTCCGCACCGCTCGTTTATATTCGGGTGTTCTGAAGATCTCATATCTGGAAAGCAGTGACTGTCCTTTCTCAGAGAGCTCTAGGGTCCTCCGGCGGCCTTTCACAAAACTGGCCGGGTTCTTGAGTAGCTTGTCAGTTATGACAAACAGTTTGGACTCTTCGGAGAAATTAGAGAGCATCTCTCGGAAGACCTCTGGCTGTATGTCTGGAAAGAGATATGCCAGGCGCTCTAGATCGTTGTTGAGTTCGAGTACATGGTTGGGAGATGGTGCGACGGGCTGTAATTGAGATTCGTCGAAGAGGTAGCGAGGAGGGGCATCGACGGACGGCGTCGGTGAGGGTTCAGGAAAGGGCGAGTTCTCGGATGTCGTGGACCTTGAGGCCTCAGGTCGCCTGGTCGAGTTCCCAAGCAGGTTAGACAGAAACATAACTGTTGATCGGGCTTGAGATCGGTGTCAAAGGCAGGCTGTCGTGCACCATGATGACCCCCAAAAGATTGGTGGCTGCCTCTAGTTACAATGTGACAGGAAGAAGGAACTTTGGAAAGTGCCGGAATCAGCTCCGGAAGATATTTAGAATATGCATAATTTATCCTTCAGACGACAATGAGAAATCACTTCTGCCTGGGAATCGTTGTAGAAATGAACAGAACAGTGACTGGCGATGTAGGTAAGGTAAGGAGTAGGTAGAACAGACTCTGAAAAGTGACGTTCCTTTGTCTGACACTCGGCACTATCCGGACCGACCAAATAGTCCCCCGTTAGTAGCCTATCCTGCCATAATTTCCATCCTTGATGGTGCCACTCAATGGAATACGAGCTTATACAGTAGGTTACCCACTTACCACATATGATTCGGACGGCTTATTCGTATGTGCTAAATCGACCTTATATAGTAAGTGAGCGGATTATATAATTAACTAATAAAGCTATTACTATATTGCTGCTACCTATTTTTTATATAATAAGGCTATTTATAATTTATATAAAACATTTTTATAGTTATTAATTTTTATAATTTATTTATTTATATATATATATATATATTATAAATAATAATAATAATAATAATTTTTTGTAACAATATTAATAAAATAATAAAAATAATTAAATATAAAATAAAAATAAAAAAACGAAATTTTTATATAAATTAAGTAAAAAATTTATTTTTTATAATTAGTTATTTTTTAAATCTAGCTCTATAAAACTTAAAATACTTAAAATTATATTTTATTATACTAAAATACCCCTTTAAATAGCGCCTATTTTTAGGCAAATATATATATTATATATTATATAAGCTATATAGGCTTTTCCTATACAAAAAGTAGCTAGCGGCAAATCCATATCCTCTAAATCGGAAATATATAATAGCAGGGTCATGTGGTAAGTGGGCAACCTACTGTAGCTGCAATATACTAATTATGTTTACCCCACGTCCGTTTCCAAGTGATTGTCGCTTTGTTCTCTCACATCTACCAATATAGGTATCTGTCTGCATCTAACAGCGCCAGTCATTTTGAACAACAAATTAAATAAATAGTATGTCTCAGTATTCGGAAAGGGCGCAATCCCGACGGGAAGCTCGAGGCCCAGTTCCTAAGCCAAAACCGGCTTATCTCCCTACTGCAGGATCTCCTCTCACCATAGACGAGAATCTATATGCGCAGATCAGGATTGCCCCACGCGTTCGCACTGAGGAATTCGTATTGCCTATCAGGTCTGGACGAGCCTGGAAAGCCGATGCAGGCAGCATCGTTAGGATCAGCACGCCTGAAGGACCTCAAGTGGGTAAGCTGTTCGCATACCTACCTAGTACAACTTCGTGTCATACCGTTGGCGCTGGGAAGCCCTCGCATTAGTCGAATAAGCGAACTAGCCGCCCTACTATAAGAACACCAGTATCGCTAACCGGCATTGCCCCTTGCTTTATGAGGGGATTGATCCCAACGAAGGTGATCTCAACATTTGGAATGCGCATAATCCCCGCGAGAGATTTTGGGCAGCAAGGACGAAGCAGCTCCATGCCTCTCATGTATCCGTGAACGACCGGCTCTGGTCCTGCTTACCCTACATGCGGCCTATGGTCACGATTCTCGCCGACACACTATCGTGGTACGGCGTGGACGAGCACGGCGGTCGGGTTCACGATCTTCTGGGGACTGGTTGCGATGCTTATATCAATGCTGTGTTGACCAACGGGGATGAGCGCCAAGGGAACAGTTTCTATGACTTCCATTGTCGATCTAACTTGACTCGCGCTGTTGTCCCGTATGGACTTGTTGAATCCGATGTCCACGATGTTATCAACATCTTTCAAGTGACCGGGCTGGATGAAAAGGGTCGGTACTATATGAGTCCCTGCCCAGCTGAGGCTGGTGACTATATCGAATTTCTAGCTGAGCAGGACGTGCTCATGGCGCTAAGTGTGTTCTCTCTGTTGCCTGGTTGCCCGGTTGTCCTTATACCCATTTCAATAACGTCGAAATTATACTTTGTATTCACCAAGCTCAACCCTTGCCTTTTTACAGGTACCTGCCCCGGCGGCGATTTATCACTCTGGGGCTTTGGAGCCGCCAGCGAGAAGGAAATGATTAAGTGCTGTCGACCACTCAAAGTGGAAGTCTTCCGTCTTGAAGATGAAGACCTGCTGCGCCGTAGCGGATGGCAGCCTGCACAGGTCTCGCAATACCGCGGTCTGCATGGCATGAGTATACCGGAAGGTGAACATCAGGCTGCACCACAAAGACACTAGTATACTCACGCCGAAGACATCTGACTTAGCTAATTCACCTATCCCATGGTATCACAATGACCATCTTATAAAACGCCGATGGTGCCAACCTCGAGATTCAAGAAAATCGACCTGGGCTAGATCTTGCAAGCTTAGGAATGCCATCGATGTTCTATTTTGAATGACTCTGCCGCTTGCTTGAATTCTTTGGTACCCTAATAGTCCGGTCCACCTTACGGCCGCATGCGCTTCGATCGTTCGTTATATAAAGCGAGCACGTGTCGAGCGCGCTGTCCTGTGTCATGACCGACACCAATCACTTCAGATGGGTGATTTTGATCAGAACCCAGCTCGCACTCAGATCGACAAATATTCCACATGGGGTTCGAGGATTGAGCCAGCTGTAAGGCAATCCCCCAATTGAGAAATGGTCGGTACAGCCGCATAGCGGAAAGTCAAATCACCCAATTCCGTCATCCATTCGAGTCATGTCTGGCCTCATCCCGACAATCCCACGTGTTGGCTAAGCAAGACGAAGTTCTGGACGTGAAGCACTAAACCTTATAGAGGAGCTCCTCCAGCTGTGCAGCCAGGATGCAAAACCTTCGCAAATGTCAAACTTCCGTGATCAGTCGATGCGATGCCAATTCTGACTCTCGTAGACCTGGCTGAACGTGGAGATCCTTTCGATAAGGCTGTTCCCTATTATGAGTATATACTCCCTCATCCTTCTTTATCCGCATTCGCTACGTTCTAGAGGCAATTCATAGTTGAAACCCATGCACCTAATGTCGCAATGGCCGGCCGAAATGACACCGGACCCTGGCGATATCTCGCCTACGATATCTAAGGTCATCTCGGGCTTATTTACGCTATCGGTCTACAATAACCTCGAGATCTATATCTTCGTCTTCTACTCATTCCGCGGGCGCTGTCGGTGGCGTGGGCCCTGCTTTTGGTCTTTGATGGCCGCGAACACGGGGATCTGGGTGCAACTCGACGCTCGACGTCCGTGACTTCGGTACTTCGAGATCGCGCCTAGTAGGCCCATATCCACATCTGTTGTCCTCGGATGGTGGCTTATGGTTACAGGGCAGTCGCTCGTGCTGTATGCACGTCTGCATCTCGTGGCTGGGGACCCGAGGAAGTTGCACTGGGTCTTAGGCATAATCGCGTTTATGTTTATCTTTTTGCAGCTTTCGAACGTCGACTCTCTACATATTCAACAATTTCACCAAGGGGAGCAACATCTAGGCTGGTAGGGTCTTAAAATGGCTTGAGAAAACCTAGTCGACTGTTTGTACCGCCCAGGAGTTGATCATCTCGGGGCTCTACGTTTTCGAGGCCTGGGGTGCCCTAAAACCTTTGGAGGTTACTGAGGGCCCGAGGATTTGGAGGATGTTCCTAGAGTTGGTGGATTATTTATCGTCGACACTCTAATGGATGCGTCGCTAGGTAAGTTATGCATCACTACCGACGAGTCATAAGGTAGCCTGTACAACGGCGCCCTCGGGTGCACAGGCTTACCTCATCTCGAAGCGAAATGTAGGAGTCCCTACTCAGTATTTAGTCTAAGCCATTCGATGCCGGCAACTGTGGAGGCTGCCCTAGCTTGTTATTAGCGATTTCGGACGCGCTCAGAACTCCCGAAAGTCGAGACCCCGAAAAGTATCCGTCGGCCCGTATTGGCAACCTTGATGGTAGCGTACAGGACCACAAGTTTGATGGATGCTGAGCACAAAAGAGCTTGAGACCGCATCGCCAACGGACGCCGACCCAATGCTGTCATGAAGAAAAACACCACCCATGCCAAGGGCCGAGAGAGTAAGTCGTACAGATCTTGTTTCAATTATAAACGGAAAATCATGTCTCTAACACTGGTAACCTGTGAAGATCTCGTCGCACTCGTGACCAAATCGTGGAGCGTGGTTTAGAGCCGCAACCGTACTGTTTATGCCATGTTCCGCTTTCGACCCAAGGCTAAGGAGGTGATGATGCACAGACGGAGCAACAATGTGTCGTTGTTAGGCGAGGCAGCGACTTTTACGCGGGCTGCACACATGCCTTTCAAGAGAAGCGAGGATGGCGAGGCTCTTATTGATCAATACACTACCATAGTGGTAAGCAGAGATGGATTAGAATGATTCATCCCTTGCCTAGTGCTTTAGCTAACAAACATCTTCGTAAGATCCGCACCTGTAGACTGAGAATGAGGGAAGGGCATGATGTGACGCGAATGTATTGAGAAGTCACGATATGACTGAGACATGAAATCGAAACTTTCTATACTATACATCATTACTTGTTATTACGATCTTCATTCAAAGACCAAGAAAAAAACGTGAAAGGGGCTTTTGCTGCGTGTATGAGTGGCACCACAGGCGAAACCTTCGTTTTCCAGGCAGTCAGAGAAGGCGGGAGACGTCTTGGTGAGTCGAATGCGGACTCTAAGAAACCCCTCAGTTCTTCGTTTTAGAACGTTTGCTGTCAGGGGGTTCGAGAGTTTCCTTGTCCGGCTTGTCTTTCGGTAAACGTCGCTTCCTACCGGTAGATGACGGGACTGCGTTCTGGTAGGAGGTGTCTATAGTGCCAACCTGTTGGTTCAAGGATGGAGACGAGGTTTCATCAGGGCGGAACTCGTCTTTCACTTGAGCTCGATTTTGGATCGCCGAGGAACCTTGATTTGAACTGAGTTGAAAGGGTCGAAATATAAACCCCCAACCTGCGTCCATTTTCCCGAAGACATACTTTGGATGAACCTGGGTCGCTTTCTGGGGCTCTTTAAGAGGTTTACGCGACCCCTTGTTGATAAATTCCCACCCAACCATGTCGTACCACTCTTCATCGACAGCCTTGAACCCGAAGATGTCCTTCATCTTCAAGTCTCTCACGGCGTTGCTGAAACGGGTTGCGACATCTTCTGAGTCCGGGAAGGGTTTTGTATCATATTCGAAGCTGTAGAAGAAGGCTATTTTGTCCTTCTCGCCGATACCGTCCGCGAACCCCTGAGCACTCTTTTCAAACCTATTCTTGATCCTTACCATTGATTTGTATAGGTACGGGGTCCAAGTATGACTCTTGATTGTTAACATATCGTTTAGTGCGTCCTGGAAGAAAATTGCTGCGGTGCGAGAAAGAAGAAAGTATCGGTCATCTTGGCTTTCGAACAACGTGATCAAGGATTGGTATATTTGATCTTTCGCGGGTGTGAAGCTAAAGCAGCCATCTTGAGAAGGTGTATAGATATTGCCATCTCTGTGATAGACAGTAGTTGGAGGAAACCAAATCGTCTCTTCTTCGATGGCTGGTACGGAAAGGACATAGGCAAGATGACGAAATCTCTCCTCGAATTCGGAATCCTTAGGAAATATGCGTAGACTCAAACCTTCATGGAAGAAATCGCGACGAGTCCTAGTCAGGCCATAATATTTGGGTATTGCGATCCGAAACCCCAACGCGAGGGTCTGTTTTCCATTGGCTAACACACCATGACTCTCCCCAGCGTCAGTACGGTTTCTGGGCCACCAGCCCGGCTCTCCTAGAGTCTCATCCTTGTGAAGCGTTCTTCTATCACGTCCCATGAAACAAGGGCTCAGTTCGAATACTTCAAATTCGACATTGATGTCGCTGCTTGCCAAGCCCGTGACGCCAGCAAGGAATGCTTCGATTCTCTCTTTTGCGGGCTGAAAAATCGATTTGAGCACACTAGGGCCTGGCTCACGTTGGTGATCTATCTGCTCACTTTTATCCGGATCGCCTGTAAAGTAAACAGGCCACTGGACACCATGGTGCTCGGACACTTCCATGATGTGTCCTAATGACACGTGCAATGATCACTTAGAGATGTAGTGGAGGAAAGTTCAAAAGGTTGAGGCTGAGATTCATCACTTGCAACGGAAGCAATGTCTCGAAGTAAAAAGGGCTGTCTGTTGTAGAAGCGAGAGCGCGGAACACGTGGGGTTGAGGCGTTGTTTCTGCTAGATTTCCAGCTCGTGGTTTGTTGGTCTGCACGTGACATCTGGTATGAAGATAACAAAGAAGCATGGACATAGTTGAGCCTCATAGTCAGAATTGAGGAGTGCATACCTGGAAGGGCCAAGGGGATCAGCTGGTTTACTGCGTGACAACTAAACGCAAAGAATGCTTCCCCATGCCTCGATAACCCATCGTACCTACCTAGGTACGTATGCCAACTCCGAGTCGCCACTCCATTGCGCGGGAATTGGTGGCACAATTGCTCTCGATCCGGTGAACAAAGGCAGATTCCTTAGCTCTGGCAAACAAACATTCCGTGCGCTAGAAACAGGTATTCGCTTTGCGAATGCAACCAAAGCGACCTTACAAATGCACACCCAACAGGCACCCACACCTGGATCCCATTCCAGGCCACGTTTGTCGCACTGAAATGATCGACGTTTTCAAAGTATCTAGGGGATGCTTGGATACGGGAGGCGTCGTTGCAGCCTGGAGTTCGGGTGCGTTCCTCCATCCTCGTTGGATCACCTGCCAACGGAGTAGGGTGTCGGGGCTCCCCATTTTGTTACACGACTGTCAAGAACGCAAGACTGATACATTGACATGGATTTGACTTGGAATGATCGCGTCCACTTCTCTGGAATTTGTGCTATAGTAACAGCTGTGTTGGTCGGAAGTCCTCACATTTTGGTGTTTGTAGTCGTATCCATTACAGAGAAAACGATGCGCGACGTGGTTGTTGTTTTGGTACAAGTTTTGATCTCTTGATGGGTTGCCAGGGAGGTGATGTGGCTGATAGTGCAGGGACGTTAGGTATTTTCCAGGTAAGTGGCCAGGCTCTACCCGCCGCATGGGGTACCCGCAGTGGGCGCATACCTTCTACGGTGTACAGGTTCTTCCCCTACCTTATTGCATTTTTACCTTACTCTGCGTCAGCTCAGCGCAATCAATAATCGTAATCCAATCGCCTTTTGCTAATGGAAGTGTTACTAAATAGATATTTAGAACAGCCATCTCATAACTCAAGATGTAACGACAGGTGCGACAGGCTGCAGATCATATTTGAAAGCAATGGTAGAAAATCCGATGAAGGTTGCAGTGCTGGCCATGCCAGCTTCCAATCGCACAAAACCACGGGCACCCGCTGTACACTTTGCCATCGGCTACCTTGCCTGCGAATTTGAAGATGTCTTTTCTATCATCAAGTTCTTCCTCGCAAGAACAAAAATGAAATGTCAATCAATGAACTGTAATTGCTCATGCGCGAAGCGCTCTAGTTGTAACAGCGTTGCCAACACCATAATGCTAATTGGAAATGCAGCTTGATTCCCCAGGATCCAGGCCTCCAGATGGCTCTTCCCAGTCTCATCAATTCGACCTCTGTCCCACCTGTTTGGTTTTAGTCGGATTCTTAATCGAACACCACTTTCCGCCGTGAGGGCAACCAGGAGCAGATCTAGGCTTGTTCTCTTGTCCGTAATACACATATCGCGGAGTTTTCGAGATACACCGCGACATCTCCTCTTCGCCCTGGGTCCATTTCACGCAAACTAAGTATCCAAGGATGTCAAACCAATCTCTATCATGTATCAAGCTCGGGAAATTCTTTAGATTCTGCAAGATACGAAGCATGAACTCAAGAATCTTGCCTGGCTCTTCTCCCTCTTCCGCGAGTTCGTAATTTTCGCAGCCCATCTTGCGCCTTCTTAGAGCGCTTACTTCTAGTTTCTGTTTGGCGCATTCTAATACTTCTTCCTCCAGTTTGATTCTCTTCATCTGGGGTTGTGACACAATGCCGTGTATTTGCCACACCACCTGGATTAGTGGAAACCAAATCGTCGCAGGAACTTGCCGACTCTGAGAGGGCCTCGAGAGGCAAGTCAAAATAGCATCGACTGTATGGATACAGGGCTCGGATCTAAACCTGTTCAGCTCACGCCAGGCTCTCCATTTCTCCTGCATAAGTTTCGGCAGGTGGTGTACGAAGAACGCAAATCTAGCCTTCATGGTCGCATTGAGGGCGTCGTCAGTGAAGAAGCACGTTTCCAAGAGAACGGTAGGCCGTCGACAATGTAACCCCGAAGACACCCATTGCGAAGACACCCATTGCGAAGCGCCACTGTCATTCCGTTTCATCTTATACATTGCGAGAGATGTGGAAACCAGCGAGCTTTGCCCTCAGGCACAGGTTCGAACAGAAATCCCAGTTGTTTAAAGAACTCCGCATTTCCGATCCATCTCTCGCCCAGGAAGGTTATTTTCTCGTGGAAGAGCTCCCAGAACGGTCTCTCGTTCAAGCCTTCTGGCCTGAAATTGAACGTGATCATCGGAACCCAGTTTTGAGAATTATCTCGGAGTTGGCGGGTGCCAGATACACGCGGACTAAGTGGGATGTATTGCCTTTCTGGAGGCCGCTGCGTCTTGTCCGCATCGGCGTACTCTGGAAAAAACCTCCCGTCGCGCAGAACGTACCCGAGCTGTACCGGGCGTATTTCATATTGAATGTCGACCCACGAGCCGATTGACAGTGGACTGCTAGGGAAATACGAGCGATTGCTCAGTCTGAGCTGTGATCGGAAGATCTCGACTGTCGTCTGAGCCCATTGGAGGTACTCCTGCGAACGAAGGAGGTCAAACTTGTTTCCAATCTTCGGTCGATCTTCCATACTGCTTAGTTCAAAAGGTATGCGTTGAATGATTCGTGGTTTTAGCTGAGCCTAGTATGGTTATGGAGTTAGGGTGCAGCAATGATGAGCGCAACTGGCTAACGGTATTGATGCGAGAGCATATAGGTCATGTATAATGGCCGCCGAATGATTCGAAATGCGGGTTGCGGCTCTTTATTACCTTGGACAAACTCTAACATGAGTTGTTTGCCAGTGTTGCCTGGCAGACTATCTAACGACTGTTTGTGTCACCAACGAGTCCTTATTTTCATGCCCTTGATCAGCGGAACCGAGAATGTGCATGGCCAGAAATGCGCTTTTCAAAGGTACGAACTACAACTCTAGATTAGGCATTTTTCCTTCGAATCGAGTCGCAATGTGTGACGTCGTGTGCAGATATTCCCCGACGAATCATTTATTTGAAAACGACAGTTTTCGTCAGGCGCATCGTGAGGGATGTCAAGAGGCCAGTCTACTTGCCTATCCGATAATTAACTAGACGAGGATTGACTACGAATCATGGAAAAACACAAAAGCCAAAAATTGTTGAGTACGCAGAGGATTTGGGGAACCGGGTTTCCCTGTTCGTTCCAACAAGAGAGACGGAGTTCAATTCCATCTGTTTCCTGCTCTCTATCCGGTTCTGCACAATTCTCTGCAATCTCCGACCTAGCACAGATCATTTAGGGCCGCTGCCTACCGGGTGAAGACGGTAAGATTCGGCTTCCTGTATCAATTCGTACTTTGCTGCCTTGCCCTCCATATTCCACAGTATCCCCTCATCGCCTTGAAAGCTGTTTCCGACGTAATAAGAGTAACTCCAAGAAATGAGATCAGCCCATTGAGGATCGAGTCCATATTTATCAAGGCCGCTTCCTGTTGATACCTGTTTGAAAAAATTGAGACCGGGTTCCTCGGCCCCTGCTTCCTCATACCCCGCGCACCAGTATACTTGTGTTTGTTTATCCTTGAAGAACAGCTTCATTTTAACTGATGGAATGTATGAACCTGCTGAACCGCCACGGGGCAGCGTGTAATCCCATCCCCATGTGTATGTTAACAGACCTTCATTGGAGCACTTTCGACAAACGGTCCGCTGGAACTCATTCTTGAGGGGGCTGATGAATTTCTTGTTTAGCCGCTCAAGAAAGTCCCCTCTCAACTGCACGGATGGTGTTATCTCGACGATTGATGGGTCCATACTATGAATAAGTGTTCAACGTACACTCTTGGAATGTGTTCGAGCGTCTCGCTGATACGTGGTGGGAGCAGTGTAGTGTGACTTTTTCGAGTGGGCTCAGTTGGGTACTCAAGAGATGCCTTGTAGCCGCCTCCTGTGCGGGTGTCGAGAATATTCTGAGTGTTTATGTGTAAAGCCGGTCAACGGCTGTTTAATGGAGGTGATTTCGTCCGTGGCCTTGAGTCCGGTGGTGCAGTTGCGAGAAAGTCGGGTCTCGGGAGACAGGTGTATGTTATTGCGAAAACCTGAACAGAGTCAAGTTCGGAAGGAAGTTTGCTCTTGCTGTCTTGAAGTAATAGAAAAGATTAGATGTTGGTAATGTGCTCAAGGACATTGTCATACCCAACAGCAATAGCCACAAAGAAATCTAACCTGGCACAATAGATTCGAGAATACTCCTCTCCGCCGTCTTGTGGCACCAACGATACGTTTGCACATCACTCACTTGCCTAGAGCCTCAAATACATGGAATGGAAATCATAGCACAAACAGCATCGGTACTACAGCGAATCTCCTGAGTACCAAGTCAGCTCGCTCTTTGTCACATGAACCGCGATGCCTGAGGATCGCCCTCCACGACGAACTAACACAAATGCAAATTTCCCTGTATTACCATAGGGCAACGCACCGAAGTGGTTTTGCTCTTATGCAGACTTGTATCAGCCTTATTGCTCTCTCATGTTATTCGATGCACGTGGAATAGCTGTTCGTCTACAAAGTCCTAATCTGGAACTTGGCCCGAACGTCTTCTCTCCAGGAATTAAGACAAAATATGCGGACCGTGTATGCAGGCTCTTCCCAGATAAACTTTCTAGTCGACAATAACGAGTCTAGCAAGTTTAGCACAGGGTAGCTTAGTGAACGCTCCGATCAAAGTGTATCTAATCGTCTAAAAAAAGCTCAATCACTAGGTACCAAAAGAGCGACTGCACATGGAGAAATGGCCAAAAGACAAGAAAGTGTTGAACGAGTGGAGCTAGCTAAAGAGAACTGTCTGGTTTGTCCGTTCATAATGATAGACAAGATTCAATCTTTGAGGTCTGCGTTGCTCGTCGCAGTGTCTATGCCAGACTCTGCGCTCTTCGATGACTCGGAAAGTCTCGGGGCCGAGGAAGAGTTATCACTATCAATATGTGCCTTCTTGAGGTAAACACAACAGCCAATGTTCTTTTCCAGTCTGTACTCATATCTTGGCGATTTGCTGTCAATGAGGAGAGAGTCTCGCTTCGTCTTCAGTTCCGTTTTTAATGTGATGGAAGAATTTCCATGAAACGGTGTCGGCCCTGACAGCATCCAGTCTACCTCCATTCTGCCCTGTCGATGCGAGTTTGAAACACTTGAGAAAGGGATCGGTCACTTGTATTTCGGCGTATTTGGCGTAATATCCTTATTGCACTCCTTCGCTCCTGAAGATGACGTCGAACCTCACTTTCGCGGTGCGGGTGTCCGAGGCATCGACCTAATGCATCAAGAGCGTCCAAACACACCCGTCTGATGTTTCATTCTTCTCTTGTGACAGAGATGTCCAGATCTCTCCCAAGCGGTGTTTAATGGTTTGCTTAGTTCCTCTTTAACTTTGTGTTTAACTCAAGGCAATCCTCTGCGAGTGCCTTGCCTTCTAGAGTCAGCCGGTCTATGACTTCGATCAGGTGTGTAAATCAAAACTCTTGTACTCGTTCGCACACTGCTTCGGTCTACTCAAGCCTGGCGGCTATGTACAATGGGAAGAATTTGACTTCATGGCCGTGACTCTCCACTGGCACTATGGTGTCGCCGAGAACCTGCAGAAACTTACAAATATGCTGTAGAGCCGTGTGCCAGGAAGGTAAGCAAGAGTCTGATTACGAAATGCGCGATATCATGACACACTCGGCTAATTTCGCCGTACATAATGCTGGGTAGAGAAATTGCCGCGTCATGCAGAGAAGACCGGGTTCCAGCTGGCCGCTGGAGAGCGGAAGTCGGAGCTGCCATTCGATCACGCGCTTGTGACCTATCTATTTTGTCTGGTTTTTTGAAGAATACGCTGCGACGTTTCTCACCGTCCAGGGCCCACACAAGGTGCCGCTGGTGAATTACTGAAGCTGACGTAGAACTGCTTTCGCGAGTCGTTGCAGGGCTCCTATGCCGAGCATATGTTCCTTTCAGTACTAGCCTACCAGCCAGAGTGAAAGCAGACGGTAGTCACGAGCGTAATAGAATGATACTGAATAATATTTCCCGTTCATTACACACTAAATTGTCTGTGATCACTGGAGCATTACTGGAATAGCTTATTCCATACCCCTCCTCTTACGTCCCTCTACATTGTAGGCTGGACTAGCACCTTGGCCAAAGTCGCTGGCTGGCTAAGAAAAGGTTCATGGCCGGAACGGATGCTCTTGATAGCCCAGGTATCGTCAATGACGGCCTGTAGCATCTGGAACTGTAATTCGACAGTTGCGGTCTTATCGCCAGTAGTAACGATGTACGTTTTAGGTACAGAAAGCGTCCATGGTGCGTCAGGCACCGTTTCGGCGGTAAAGTCATTGCGGTGCCACACAAATTTGCCTAGCCAGTATTTCTGCGCAGCCTCGTTCATGTCGCTAAACAGTAGCGGTAGGCTTGTTTCGTTCGGAACACGGCATCCGTCCTGCGTAACAGCAGCTCGTCAGTTCAAGTCTGATACACGGTTTACGGAGTCTTACCTTGACAGTTAGCCACGGCGGGAGGTACGAGTAGTTTTCCATAAGGGCATTGTCAGGCAATAGGAAGGCGACAAGGAAGACAACCTCAATGATGCCGGTAGCTTTGCCGGCTTTGGTGCGTGCCTGTTTATCCAGGCCTTTGACCGCGCGGCTGCCGGGCCAGCCTCCGTAGGAGTGAAGCACCAGTACCTATGTTCATAGTTTTTTAAAGTTAGTGCTTTCAGTTAAGCTGCAAACTGCAGATAGGGTAAGAAGATGCCATACAACGTCATGGCCGGCGTCCAGGTGTACCATCGTCGCCTCTTGGATCGCTGTCACCTCGTCCCACTGCTTCACATCCTCAGTGCCGTCGCCACAAGTCGGGAATGCTACCGCGCTAGAGTCAAAGCCTAGTGCCAACATCTCTTGAATCTGCTGTTCGAAAAAGGCTGGTGTATGCGACACACCGCCTACGAAAACGTACACGGGTTTGTTATCAGGCATAGCAGTGGCAGTGTTAGCTCGGGCGGCTAGGTACGAGGTAGGTATAAACATCGGTGCTTTTGATTCAAGACAAAGTTTACTTATTCGGCGAGTGGACGAGAATAGATACAAGAAGAGACCAAGTCGTGGTTAACTTATGCCAGTTCAATAAAGCCTTATCAGAAACGTGTCAGAACGCAAGAGAGGGAAGGGGTTCAAACGCATGGGGGCTGAGCCATGGTAAGGGAGCCCTCTACAGATCATCAAGAGGTGGCGGGGTTCCTAGAAACAGTGTCAATGCTTGAGGCCGTTTTTCACCGGCTGAAAAGACCAATAAATTGAAATGGAAACTTTAACTTTCTTGCTTATATTCAGGTTCAAACATAGATAGGTCAAAAGGACGAAAAAGTGAAGAGGGGAGGAGGAAAGATATAAGAGAAACCCCCTCGTTCATTAAATCCCGCTATCAATGTAGGCATGAGATTGCTCAAATGAATAGCATCTGGAATTTTAGTCTCATTTCAGTATCGGCATATCGCAATACATCAAGAAGTAACAAGAGAACCAATCATAAGCATTAAGTCCAGTGTTGTAAGAGGGTTTCACCGTGCTGCAGGCCGGCATATCCTACGCTACCCTTCCACCCCATTTTGCGCTTCCCAAAATCTTGCGCTTCAGCGCTGACCTCGGCTCGTACCGCTCCCTTGAAATAAACTCCCTTTAGATTGCCCCCATCTGTCTGGCTCATGTCAATTGCAACTGCCATGACATCTTTTGCTGACCGAGCAGGGGTGCGATACATGCCGTGGGGTTGCAACCACGACAGAAAACCAGCCACCCAGGGCATCACGATCCTCATAAATGGATACATCTGATGCCGCCTAGATATTGACGCCGCCATCCATCCTGGATCGCAACCCAAAATAGCGACTCTGTTGAGCAAAGGATCGCGGTCTAGACGCTCTTGTAGTTCACCGCTATGATTAAGGGTTAGTTGACGTGTGTGACGTTGTCTATGTCTAAGACACGTACATCATCATGGCTAGACACAGTTTCGCGGCTCCATAACGGCGAAGGCCTGCGTGAACTGGATTACCCTCACCACAAGGGCTCCAGTTTCCGGTAGCAATCTGCTCGATGCCGCCGCTAAGCATGGTCTTCCATTTCTCATCATCGTACTGTCCCCCCTGTGAGCCTTTATTGAAATCATCGTAAGGATTAGATAAATACGTCTGTCAATACGCACTTCATTAGTCAGGGCACATCACTCACTCGTGCATATGACTCCCGATGACCACTACTCGGCCCTTCTCTCGATCAATGCTTTGCAATAGCAGCAAAGTCAAAAGCCACTGGCTCAGATAGTTGACGGCCCAGGTGGCATCCAGCCCATTCTCTAGCCAGCTCTGCGTTCCGAGTTCCAGATAGCCCGCATTGAGCACGAGTGCGCGGATTCTAGGAATGTCACCTTTAGCCACTCTGTTGTTGATATCAGTGGCTAAGGCGCGAACGCTGTCAAGACTTTCCAGATCTAACGATACAATATCATATACATGAGAGCTATATGATCGTGTCTGGTTAAGTGAATTGATTAGAGAAGTGGTTCGTGAAGGATTGCGAACGGCATAAAGACCATAATGATTGGCACCAAGTTGGGGCGATGAAGAGATCTCAGCAGCAATGCAGCACCCGAGTCCACCGGCAGCTCCAGTAACCACTATTGTGCCTCGAGGTAGAGAATTCGCCATTGCTGGTGATATAGTAGTTTGTTAAGCTAGAATGGGGTTGAATAAACTTAACCAAAATATATCGTACTTGGTAGAATGGTGGTGATCCAAGGCCAGACACTGGAACTATAGGGCGATAGACAAAACGAATCGGTGCTAAAGAGGGGATTATGAGGAACACCCTGTGCCGTTTTGCCTAACAAAAGTACCATACCTTTTGGGTGGTAACACACCAGTCCCAGCCGGGCGGAGAGGTACATCATTGGTACCTCCTGCTAGATCAATTTAATAAGCACATCTATATACTTACATCACGTAGTTAAAGTACTACGCATATACCAGAAGTGCTTGTGGTGTCAATGTCATGCATATAGCCCCCAAGCCATCACCGGGAAGTTGTGAAGCATCAGTAACCCGTCATTATCCCACGCAGCATGATGGATCAAGGGGCTATATTCTGGAGCTTCAAACAACCCTACCTGTCACTTACAAACTACTACCCATTTACTACATCCTCATCTTTAATCATTTCGACCTTGAAATCTCACCCTGCAGATTTGATTCAATCACGAAACTACATCCCATTGGGATGTGTGAAACAATATCAGTGGTGTAATACTGCATTGCCAAAAGGGAGCAGATGCGGTCCTTTAGCGGGATATTTCGGCTCGCTGTACGGCACAGCTCCATTTTTCAATGTGACGACTGAAATCTGGAATTCGGATCGCCCATCTTCCCCTACAGCTAATGGAACCTGATTGATCTGGCCATTACTAGTTCTTTCCGGGACTTCCGGAATCTTCAGCGTTGTCCAGGTAGCAAAAAGTTTAGCATCTCAAAATCTCCTAGTTCAAGGTGTACAAGGTCCGCAGTATATAAACAAGAGCAGCTTAACGTTGAAAATTGATTCAACATATCGCTTGCATTAGTAGAGTCTAGGATTGTAACTGCGGCAAAAGGGACAACGAGCGATTTGCCACCCTGTCGACGTCCAAGAGCGAAAGTTCTGCAATAGTCAGGTAGGAAAATTGAGATAAATCAAATACACACAGTTTCTAACTATAGATACAGAAAGTCATAAGGACACGTACACCTCGTGACAATTTTCTAGGTTTACTCGTCACATATATCACGAGCGGTCTATTAGTTGCTCTATCCTTCGTCGCAGAGCCTCTACTGCAGGCTGTGGCTAAGCGCTGCAAATACATGGAGTACCAATCACTTAATTGGACTGTTAAAGAGCCTCTGGCCTAGGAAGAGCTTAATATGGGCACGTGGTCAGGAGGAAACGAAGAAGTACTCGTCACCAAACCAGACGAGATGCTTGCCAGCCTCGATATCATAAATCCCAAACACCCGGTCCTTCATCCGCCTTCTCTGCCACTGGCTAGTACCTGCAGCAAAGGTGAGGAAAGCAAGTGTCAACTGACGCAGGTAGATGACGATATCGAGAGTCAACTCACTCACGTGGACGACGACAGCGGTGGCACACTTCACGGGAATGCCGATGACAACGGTTCTTCAGACATGAATGATAACGCCCTGTATGGGAGCATGGAAGATCGAATTAGTGCCCTCGGCGACGCGGAGAATACTTGACCTAAACTCGTGTTCTACGTGGAGGGCGATGGAGAAGAATGAACTATGTCTCAAGCGGCTTGCTTTGCCCATCCATCTTTTGTATCTTTCAGGGGAAGAGATGAGGATTTTACGTCAAACTTTCTCTTGTTAGCGGCTTTCGCACCGAGAGGTTCCGGTAGTAACCTTAGGAGTACATCTATTTCTTTGTCGCAATCTCTCTACTTGGAGACAGCGTGCGTATACACGCATTCATCTTAATCATCAACCGAGATATATTGAAGATATCCTAATCCTTCGTTTCCTAGCTATGCCGCGATGAACCAGAATGATTGAGCCAAGCCTCGGGCGGCTCGACTTCCTCGTATTCTGAGCTAGAGATGAAAATATCTGGCGGAGGGTGTGGCATGAAACCCCACTGCTTTGTTGCGTCACGGTATGCACAGTATCGTCCTCTCCCTGAGCCCTGGTTCTGCAAGTAGATGTACCTTGCTGGCTGCGTATATCGTGGGTGGTTATGTCTCGCTTCCGTCCATACGCTTTCGCCCTCAACACAGTAAAAATAATTGCATTCCAATAAGTCAAGCCACGCCAGATTCGGCAGCTCCCCTTTTGCATTGAGCTTCAGCTCCGTCAAATACTGAAGCCCAGGGTCAGGGCAAGATTTATCAGCGCGCGGCGCAAGAAAGACCTTTCTTTTCTCGTCGCTGGGAAAGACAAGTTGAATATCTAGTACTGCTGTGTAAGATTGCGCAGATCTGCTTCTCTTTCCGACTGTGAAGCACCATGTAAAGCGAAGTGGTCCTTCGCCGTTTCTGATTACATCACGAGTGGCCTCCCGGTAGCCGTCGAGAACCGGTGTGGCGACTCTAGCCCCAAGAGTCTTAGATATATCCCGAAGACTTTCGAACGTCAATTCCGGTGGGAAAAGGTACCACATGTAGTCTGGTCTTAATTGCAAAGCCTGAGATGCAGGCTTGCTAAGATACTCTCGTGGACACAAAAACCACCGCCTTTCCCTGATATCATCCGTCTTGATCAAGAGGAATGCGAATTGACATCGTATTTCGGCACTCAGGATATCAGTATCGATGTAAGAGAACGTAAGGGTTTCGTGGACAAGATCCCAATCTTCGGGTTCTCGATCTAGCGGAATACCGAATACGACAGTTGGGACAGGAAGTCTTACAGACTCTCGGTCTTGAGAGCCGTCACCTTTGAAAATGGGGACATATTGGGGCTCCGGCTTTCGAGCATCTCGATGAAAGTACGGTTTGTTCACGGGTGTATAGTTGAATGTCTTGTCGGGCCTTGAACGACCGAGACACACCGAAAATTCATGGTACTGGATTTCAAAAGCATGATCCTTAGGTAGCTGGAACGCTACTCTGATGATACGAGTCAGCTCTGATTTCGCATTATTGAACCCGCTCCGAGCAGGGTGGTTGGAAAATGCCATGGAGTCTTAAAAGTACGGCTTGAATAGGAATTGCTGTAAAAAAGTTTTCATGGACAAAGGAGAATCAAGATACGCAATCAAACGCCTAAAAGGTTGAAAATATATTAAGCGAATAGTCCTTTGTGTCGAACTGTGTTAGTCTTGGGAGACTTTGAATGGGCCAACATTCTGAGTGAGTTCTTTGTTTGAGGTGCTGTTGGTGTATCGACATCTTGTGAGACCACACAATCTTCTTCTGCTTCCCCCCCCCCACCCCCCCCCCCCACGACGCCATCCCCCCTTCCTCTTTCTCAAAACGACCGAAACTTCGATTTCGTTGGCTAGCGCCTTGAGTTTTAAGTTAGTAGTCAAGAACAAAAGCACAAGTATTTCGTAGCTGCACGTACAGGTTAGCTAGTCTTTGTAACCAAGCCCAGGTAGCAGCACACTAAGACAGCAAAATGAATGCGGACCTGCTTACTCGATGTATATATGAAGTATGCTATAGTCTTAACCCCATTTGAAAGATAGATAGCTCATGGGATTTCAAGAACCACAGTAGAAGAAGAGGATCATCAGATGAAGTGGCCATTTGGATTTAATCAGTTGAATATTTCTGAGAGTAGGTATAGTCTTTTCTTGTTAGTTGACAAAAGCATCACCAATCAAGGTGGGGAAGGAAACGACAGAAATCACGACGAGACTGGAGATCGAGCCAAATTAAGAACTTCCAAATGTTTTGAATATCTCATTGCTAAAATACCCATGACAAGTCGCGCAGGATATCACCTGTGCACTCCTCTACTTTGAGAACCTCCTCTTTGTCGAGGCCATAATTAGGATGAAGACTCGAATGGAGAGAAAATCTTGGCTGTGGATTGTCCACTGGACGCCATCTCGGCCCGTTATGCTCTAAAAACAATACTTGGTTCTTGTTTCATGCATATTTTCGTCTCGTCTTCCTCGTCTTCGAGTTCGAATAGCACCACCCCTAGTGCTTTGGACCACTGACTGCGAAAAAGATATCTCCCACATTTCCGCACTGCAGCTTTGAGCAGATTCATAGCCCCAAGTAAGACAGCTATTCTTTTTGGTTTCAACACATCTGCGTATGCATATGCATCGAATTTTGCATCTATTACAAGGTTCCATCGTACGCATCTAGGCTGCCAGCGAGGTTCGCGTTGAAATCTGCGCCCTCTTTCATTATGATCTTCAGACTCCAGCGAAACTTCAAATAATTCGAGAAAAGGTATCGGGTCATCTTCCTCGGAAAGCTGAACACAGCGGAACGACTTGTGGAGATCATGTGCTTTGCGTCTCATATCCGCCAGAAAAGACTCAAGTCTTTCTTTTAGGAAAGTATCACACTCTTCTATGTCTGTGAAAGAAAAGTCGAACATACTTTGCACAGGACGCCAGCAATATTCGTTATCGATGCCTGCATCCTGTTGGTGTTCCGGTTGAATGGGTGGTAACCATCGGGTGCGGTACTTCCTGCAATCAAGTGGCTGTGGTATGAGCAAAAATGCCATTGAATAGCTGCCGATCCCTGTACTGATAGATTGGACATGATTAACAAGGTTCCAATGAATAGCATCCCAATCTGTCACTTTATCGAGATAGTTGGGTGGGAAATCGGTGAAAATAAATGTCCAGATTCGTGGCCTCGACAGTGATTTAGGATTGGAAGGCGCATGCAGGCATTTTTCCATAGTAGGAACGTAAAGAGGGACGTCAATATCTTCCGATTTCCTCCCATGTGACTTATCCTCTCCTCTAAGCACTGATTTGAGTCGATGGCCTGCCACGTCGATCTTTGACGCGTATGTCCTATTTGGCCAAGCACGCCCCTTATGCACGTGAAGCTTATTAACTGAAAGCTTCCCAGGGCATTCTTGGCCTAAACCAAATTGAGTTCTGACAACATCATTCAGCGATTTACGATAGATGTTTTTAAGCTCGCGTGCCTGTCGCTGTTCGTCGGCCTCGTTGTCTGCCATTGTTGCATGCTATATGTGATGATGTGTTTGTAGGAGGGCGTATATGAGAGCGTAAATGTAGTTGTGGAGTGTGGCATGAGTAGTGTGGTATGAGACAAATAGTCGAGGAGGATATCTTGCAAGCTCATAAGTATCCAGAGCCGCCCTCTTCACCTTCTTATAGGCCGGGGCAGGGTGCCAACATCACAGAAGTACTCAAGTATGTCTTTGTTGATACTCTACGCAGTGTAACTTAGAATGACGCGATAGCCCAACATCAAACAAAGTTTCTGAGCAAATTTGTCAACCCAACATCACATCCAAAATAAACACATAAAAACGGGTTGGTTACAATCCCATTGGAGCGTAGAACCAACATTGCCTAGATTTTTTCATACATCATACTCGTTACATGTTGGTTGGTATCGGTAGGTCTTCTAACATGTGGACTTGAGAACAAAGAACGATAAGTCCTTCGCTTTTTTTTTTTCAAGCCTGCTCTACTCATTAGATTATGTTGGTTCTGAAGGCCCCTAAAGTCCTAACCGAGACTCAAGGGGAAACAAAATGTACCTTCCTTCTCTTACAAGTTGCGCAGAGCAAAAATCATCCTTCTCAGCGAAACCTTTTGACAAAAGATCTTACAACTCTGTACCAACAGAAGAGACAGAAGTTTTATCTATCACAACCAATTTCCATAATTTGAAAACAGAAATATCATGTTCCCGGTCTGTGTTCAAACTCAGACTCTGCTACACAGGTGCCTTACTGAAGCGCACACACCCCATACGCGAATTTCACCACAGATAAAACCTTGCATTCTAATATCTAAAATCCTGGAATCAATTGACTTCATACTATTCTTTGGAAAGCAAAACAAACTATCTAAAAAAAGATTAGTGATATCTCATTAGAAAGGAGCGACATAAACTATAATGTTTGGAGATAGATTGGATAGTTGAGCAAGTTATTAAATCTTCAGATTCACCAACAAACCCGTCTTTGAAAGTTCATCAAGCTCAGATCGTAATTCCTGAATCAGACCAGAATCTCTCAATCACTGATGGACCCAGTCCCAGAGCCATACTCGGACTCAAATCCGAACTCGGAATCGGACTCAGAAGAGGGTGGCACATAGACTAGCCGTTCCGCCGAAGGTCTGGTGGGCCGTGATCCAGGTCTTACGGTCGTTTTCTTGTTACTTGAAGTCGGTGGCTCCAAGTGATATTTGTCCATCTTTGGGTTGTAAGGATAGTATAAATCGCCAACACTGTCTGGAGCTCGAAATACCAGCTTTGGAAATGACAAGATTGTGGCGACTCTCTCTCGAAGCTCACCGTTACCATCTGCGCTCTTTTGTTTTATCCTCATGTGAGTTCCCATTGCCGCGTGCCATGACTCATTCCAAAATAGTGCGCCATATTGTTTCCTCGTGATATCGTTCATGATTCCCTGAGCCTTCCTAGCAATATATTCTCGTTGCTGTTTTTCCAATTCTCGTTGATCAGCTTGCTCAGCTTTATCAGCTGGAAAAATCAGGTCAAGCTGAGCAAATATTGCCATAGTGACTGGTTCCGAGATCTTTCGGTCCCAGTCAATATACGATTCCCTTGTGTCTGAAATGGCACACACCCTGACGGGCTCAACCACGAGAGTATATTCAAATGGTGTAGGAGTGGATGATTCATCATCAACATCCATTCTCAGCTTGCTCATTCTTTCACTCGCGCGGACGACGAGCGCCAGGTATGCGCGGCTTGCCGCATGATTCAATTTGGCCTCGCTAAAAGCGTGATTATATGGGCCATTCCTCGGATCCCAGCAGTATCGGGCCAAAAGCGTGGCATTTGGCCGGTTTTGATCGTACAAATGACCGCCGAGATACGGTGCCAACCAACGAGGCTGTCCCTCCGTGGGCAAGAATAAAAATGCTGGTGGAAAGTAGTTCCCGTTCTTTGGTTCAATCTCCTTTAGTTTGCCGACCAGTTTGTTGTGCAAGTCGTTCCACTTACACTCCACGTCAAGGGTCTGGAGACGAAGTCCGTGGAACTTGAACACCTCGACCGACGTGTTCTTGTCGACTGGCTTGCGTTGGAATAATGGAACATAAAGCTCTTTGGGTGGCGGACAAGTTATCTTGACAACTGGTGTATCCCCCGCTTCTGTTGTGAACATCCGATCTGGCCAAACCTTCCCAAGGCATACAGGTCGAATTGCAGCACGAAGTTTCACGGTTGCTGGCTCGATTTTTGATTTTAAGCCGAAGTGGTCTTCCACCAAAACTATTAGAGCTTCATGAACACCTGTCTCGGGTCGTTGGATTGGCGCGGGTGATGAGCGGCTGGTTGACATGGCTGTAGAGAGCAATGAGTTCAATAATTAGTCGCGGTCGAGTAGTTACACCCAATGGGGATTCAATGCTATTGGATGTGATGGGAAGTTTCAATGGGGTCCGTCTGGCCATCCTTATACTCGTGGCCACTCTATATGCCAGCAGGAGGCCTTGAAGTACCAGGTTATTAGCACTTGAAAGAGCAATCCATTCATTTCACCGTAGCAGAAGCCATGTCCTTTGTTAAAACGTTCTGCTCTATCAAAAGTATACGTTGCAACAGCCCGTGACACATACACTCTTTGGCCGACCATGCTAAACGGACGTCGGTTCCGGAAACGGTTTACTTTGACAAATTGGCTGTGATTCGGATGGATCGTGTAACCAACTGTGCTCGAGCTATTTGTGATCATATTCGCAACATCTCTACAAGATAGACGGGTCGTTGGGTGAACCGACTGAAGGACAAAGAACGAGGAGGGTGAGTAATTTGGTATGTACTTGTACAAGACCTATAGCGATGTTTGAGCAGTAAGGCGAGAGTGTAACCAACAAGGCTGAAGAAGTAACCTAAATCCCCGGAATCTTTGTTCCTCATATCTGTCGCATCCGGATCGAGTAAACCATATAGCTTCTCATTCCAATACTGTCTTTCGAGTTCTGTCACAAGGCCACCAGGGACCGGGATGACAGTCGGCTATGCTTCCGAGGGTGGATTTGAGAACAAAGAACTTCGGCACTTAGCCTACCGTGCAAAGACCTCAACTTACACACTACCCTCACAACATTTGCACAACACGCCTCCAATTTCAAATTGGTAGGAATGTAGCTCTTTATTCATGTCAAATTCCACGTAGTCGTAATCGTGATCGTGCGATGCTCCTCGTCCCCCGCGTCTTTGTCTCTCCAACCACGAGCGGCAAGCCGCTCCCTCATTGCGACTCAAACAGAACACCCGCCATAACCTCCTCATAGTCCGACGCCCAAATGATCTCATCATTGGGATCTGAGTCCCGCACATGCGGCACTTTCTTTCCTATCCGCCTCAACGTCTCTACCAGCGTCGCATTCTCATCATCCGCAATGACGATCCCCTTCGTCGCTTCGAGGAGGCACTCGATGTCAGTGCACGAATCGCCGAAGTAGAACGACTGCCGCCCGGGCTTCTTCTGATTCTGCAAGACCGCGTGGAAAACATCGAGCTTGTCGGCTGAGTTGGTGAGGTTTCTCCTCTCCCTTATCCCTGCCTGGTTTTTGTCGTTGCTTTCGCTGTTTAATATGGGCGGACCGAGAACAGCCCCGTCTTCTTGTCGCACTTCGTTGGCGTAGACCGTGATCTCGTCTTTCGCAAACCCACACGCGCCTTCTATGAACGCCGCCGACCAGTTGACTGATACCACGGACACGTCATATCCCTGATCTAATCGTGCGCGAACGAATTCCTTGAACCCGGGGCGTAAGGTGACTCCTCCACCGCTTTCTGCTCCTTCTTCTCTACTACCCTTACCGGACACCGAGTTTGTGTTCATCAGCTTGCCTCCCGCCTCCCGGAACGCAGACTCAGGTATCCCTCGAAATACTTCACAGTCATTAATCCGATCTAGTGAAGCCAGCTCAACGGGCTTCTGCGACCGTTGGAATTCGATCTCGGAGGCCACAGAGGTGCGGCGGGGTGCGGGGACATGATACTCTTTGACGTGCGACTTGTAGTCATTCACGTAGGATTTGACTACCTGATCCCATCGGTCTGAGAGAGGTATTGAACTTGATTCTTGCGTTCCATTTCCTTTTTCCTTTTCTACGTTCTGTTCTTCTTGTTGTTGTGATCGCATTTGAGATGTACCGACTGAGGCAGCGATCGTGTCCCCATTTCGAGACCTGGATTTGGATTCCTGAAATCGGAGCGCGAAGTCGGCTATGTGCTTCACCGTGTCTTTGGTGGTTATCGTGCCATCGAAGTCCAGGAAGATACTCATTGTCAATGAACAGCTGTTCAACGAGCTGGGAATTCAATTCCTATTGATATAAACTAGCGCATTGGGATCCTTAGTGGTGTGACGTTAAGTATAAGGTTGATGTTAAGAGCTGTGACGTTTTTACTGCTCCCATCGCTAGGCTTACCGCCGCACCAGCCAATTATCGCGCAAGCCGCACAGCGGAACACACCCCTGGAACTCGGCAATGGGGAGCGAAGATAGTGAGATAACGAGCTACAAATGCGCACTGAAATGGTGCCGCAGAAGTAGTAACAATTGCAATACTCTCATTTCGCCATTGCTCTCTCTAAATTTTGAATGGAAAAAATCATGAAATAGTCACATCATTTTCGCATTCTAAAATGCAGAGATGTTCGCATACTCTTGTATGGCCACCTGAAATGCCCATCGCGTCGTCGGCGTCCCCTGCCCAAGCTGGATACCTACCTCCTACCTACGCTAACACAGGACCTGCATTAGGCAAGCAGCCCTCATCCCGGGTAGTGACTTTCAAATAGAAGCTTGAATACATCTCATTATCTCTCGTACTTCAGTTTGAAAATCTACCTAGTATATTTATAAATAATAAGTTGATATACGTCAACTCCTATATCTCGAAAACACCAAGAACAACCCCAAACTTTTCGATTAATATTAAGGCAAGACAGCATCCGCAATATTAGGCAACGCGCCGGTTGACATTTTCCTCTTCGAAGTCCTGCAACCAATTTGAATACCTCAACTGCCTTCCAGATCCCTTCTTCACCAATCTTCGCATCACACTGGGATATATATCCTATCCTTTTCTACATAAACAACTACGGGACGTTCAAGGCGTCCGAAAAATACCACCTCTTGCATGTCTATAGCTTCGTACGACCCGAACAATGGAACGCAAAGGACCAAGAGAACCTTACGTAAGGCCATGAGGTTCTTTTAATCCTTTACGTTCCATTGTTCGGGTCGTGCGAGGCTATAGACATGTTGGAGTTGGTATTTTCCGGACGCCTTGAACGCCCCGTAGTTGTTGATATAGGATGGAAGGCAAAGGCCCAGGCCAGATCCCTCACCCCTTATATATACGCCCAGCCCCCATGACTCACCCGGAGCGCCATCCGGGTCGCCAACATGTCCTGGACCTTGAAGGTTCTCTGATGCGAAGGTTCGACAGCCGCGCGAAGGTTTGATGGCTGCGATGGCGTTGTTTTGGTCCTAGAGCCATTACGAAGGTTCGACGCCACGAGCCATATAGGTCAATCTCGATGCTGCTCGTACAATTGCAGGCTATGCGTCATGGCCCTCAAGGTAGTTTTTAACACTGGATTTACTACAAGTAACTTTTGCATTGCCCCTTATATAACTGAAAACGATAGTACTATATGCGAGGGGTGGGTAGAAAACTCGTTTTTTTTTTTTTGAGTAAGGAATAACAACATGGGAAAAAAAAATAATATATTCTTCTCTACCCCGTGCGAGACGTCATTATCTGCTTTCTCGCAATGCCGACAAACAGAAGGGCGCGAGACAGCCGGAGCTGTTTTGCTCTGGCCATCCAATTGCTGCAATGGTATAGGGGGTTTCAATCCGGTGCAGACTCTCCAGTAGTAATAAATGCAATCCCACATTGCACACCCATAGTAGTATAGCACCTCTACGACGGGCCACCATAGGATATTGTATGCTGCGTTAGCTAACCCGTAGAAAAAGAGTAGAGCCCAAAAAGTCGAAGAAGTAGCCCCAGAAGTTTGCCTCAAGCCACTTCCAAGTCAGGTATATGAGTCCGGCTGATACCTGCTGTATTAGTCGAAGAGCGGTGATTTTTCATGCACCCTTTTTTTTTTTTTTGCCAAACCTAGTAATAGAGGTAGGTAGGAGAGCAGTAACTTACCAGCTAGCTCATACGGCCTGATCATGATGGGCTTGATATAGGGGAGCACGATTTTGTGTACACTTTGACTGAGTTGCTTGAATGAGCTGGGAAACATTGGGAAGGTTGTTGAAAATGATGTGAAAGAGGCGAGATTAGAGCGACCGATGAATTGACCTTTCGCCCACAAGCTCAGTCATCGAACCATCGGCTTACATCAGTGCAGATAGTAATTCATACACTATTCAACAGTGGAATCTTTACTCGAGTCTGTGCGTCTTCTCGTAACTCAAGGGCAGCGCCATCTTGAAATCAGCCTGAGTTAAAACAGAATCCTGTTTACTTTGGTGTTCACGCCTTTTTAGTCACGACTTAGCGGTCTCTGCTGGGTGCTCTAGCCTTTGGGATGAGACTCCCCCAACACTCGTTCCGGATGTATCCGGGGGCCAAATGGTATTGAACATTGGGGAGGGGGTCCTTGATGGTTGTTTTATCTGGACCGGCTGGAGTTTCCGGCGTCGAGAAGACATATACCTCCCACAGCCAGCGAAGCACGCAGTCCAATGGTAAGTACTCCTTCTGCTCGCTCGCAGAGAACTGAATGGTCCGATTCCGGTTGTCAAAGAGAGCGCGTTTCTCAGTATTGGTCGTCATGAGACCCTTGGTAGGTCGACAAGTGATCTAATATATAAGGTGCGAGGACAGAGAGTTATAAACTGTCATAAATGCCTATGGTTTTATCACTTATGATGGGAATATACTCAAATTACTAGGAATATAATGTCAGGCTAGCCTTACGAAGTTTGCAGATTAGACATTGAATACTTACGTAAAGAAAGGTAAATAACAGGTTATCTAGAACCAATATGATACGGATACCCCTCGTATAAAGACTAGGCATAATCAGAAAAGGTTCTATTCTTTTCAGGGGCTGAATCTGATCTATAAAATCCCAACATGCCTCACCACTCCCTCTTTGCCGAAAGTCTTCCAGCACAAAGAAGACATAACCGACAACAACGGCATCTCCGCCGTGTTGTACTGCGATTCATACTCTGGGAAGAATGATAGGGAACCCCCTGGTAGAGCCCAGGTTACCTGCGTATCTGCCTAGTCGCCAAAGAAGTTGTTCGGTGGTCACGAAAAAGGAATCAGCACACAACTGAAAAGGAGATGTCAGTTTTTCTACCGAGTTCGGCGTACAGACGTCGAGGTTCGTCAGAATCCTACGCTCTGCCCTCGTTGCGTTGCACCCCTCAAACAAGACAAGGTCATAGCCTGGACTCGAAACCCGAGTTCCAGTATAGACGTCAAAAAACTCACCCTGATCTCCCTCTGAATGTGTGTCTCCCCTCGCCTCAGAATCCCTAAGGTATGCAAAGAAAGCGCAGGCACCCCTGTGCTGCGATCAGTTGCCTGTTGTTGGATGGTTTGGACCTTTATGTTGGGGGTACAAACTGTCCTTATATAGATAACCCAAGACTATCTGGCGGTATGATATCAATCACGAGTGATAGCAGGAATGCGAGTATTACCCGGTCTATAACAGCAGAGTATATTTTGTAAACTACTTCACATACTCAAGCTATACTTGATCCATGTCTGATCCGTAGCAAACCCATGATCATGGAGTAAACACCAGAATACCAAACTCATCGACCTCGGATAGTTGCAAAATGGATCTCATTTCAGCACACGTCTTAAGTATATCCCTTCTTCAATAGCATAAGTTACTCTGTAGGCTGAGTAGTCTAACTCACCTTTGCGATTGCGTAACCCAGCTGCAAACCTCAGCTCAGTAACTCAAGATCACAGTAACTCAATTGATCCAAGTAAAGCCCAGCCGAAATCTGAATGAAGAAATAAATTGATCAGTCAATTAATCATCCTCAATATCATCATCACTAAGCACAAGTTTCTCAACCCTCAGCACGGCTCCCAATCTATTGCCACCACCACCGACTCCGCCTCCTCTATCTAGATCCCCTACACCTCCGCCTCCAGCAACTCGTATCCCCATCCTCCTTCTCCCTTTCTTGCCATTTGCAATCTCAGTCTCCCCATCCTCAACAGGTTTATCCGTAGCCCAGGTCTCAGCTCCCTCACCACCATCCCCCAAACCAAGAGAATCAGGCCCATCGTCTCCCTCCTCCTCATCGTCATCATCAGCAACAGCCCCAATCCCCTTAAACGAGACCATCTTCTCTATCTCTTTAAGTTTCGCCGCCACCGCCGCTGTTCCTACTCCTGTTCTTGAAGTACTCTGTGGAGAACGCCCTATGATCGCCATGTACGGTAATCGTTCCAGGAGCATCTCTCTGCGGGCTGCGCTGCCTAGGGAGAGCAATGGTGGAGACGAGGAAGGAGGGACTTGTTGCTTTGTCTGATCCGTCCTCTGTGTTGAACTTAAATTCGAAGTAGACGTAGATCCATTCCGCTGAGAACTAAGCCAATTGCCGCTACCATTCGATGAGTTAGGCTCGGGGCCTGGCCTTCGAAAAGCCGCAGCGCCACCTCCCATACCCGTACCCGCCTCATCATCGCCTTTCAGCAACGTCGTAGCCCAATGATCCACAAGACCCTCGAGCTCTTCTTTCTCCCGCCACAGCTTGATACTTGTTGGGTAGAACATCTTGAATGCGTCGCCGCCCTTGCCGGCTCTCTTCCCGCCTTGCCCTGACCCAGACACTGTCCTCTTGACGGGACTCGGAAGCGAGAACAGTAGTCCCCTCGTCGCGACTTGGAAAGTAATCTCTTCTTGCCTCAGCACATGACTAGCCGAATCCTTCCCGGAATACGACGAGTTGGACAGTGATCCTCCACCGCCACCGCGTCCACTAAAGAAGACATCCCAAGAAGGGCAAAGTAGATCAGCTTCCGACAGGTAATCTATACACCCGCCCATATAATCCAGAAAAGAAGTCGGGTCCAACAAACTCGGCGGCTCACAAGACAAGACATAATTTTCATGCAGCGCCGAGATGAAAGTACTTGTATCGGTACCCGTCTCATCGATAAGACTATCGACATCAACACCGTCGCATTTCCTCGGCCGCGAGCAAGCAGCCATGTGGTCAGGTAAGATCTCAGCCTTGCCCTCCACTGAGTTGGGATCCATCGGTGTTTCCTCTCGCTTGTTATACACGACTTTACCGACAGCGTGGAAGATACCCAGACTAGCTTCCCGCTGCGAGACGAGTTGTAGCGTTTCGACTTCTCCTTGAGTAAGGGAGACGGAGGTTTTGATGGTGCGTTTTGGTTTTGCGAAGGTCACTTTGGAGCCCCAGTCTGCGTCGGCGTCACCCTTCAGACAAAGGAATTGGAGGGAGGATATCGCACTCCTTATATCTCCGATCTCGCCGAGCCGTCTAAGGACCAGAGGCCCGGGGGTCCGCCGCCGGCCAGATTTCTTCGCTTCTTTCTGAACGACTAGTTCCAGAGCAGCTGAGAGGAGTGTGGGTGCTATAGCATTAAATTCAATAACGCATGTCCCCGGGTGGCGGTTGATCTCGGGTCCAAGTAATCGGTGTGCCGTGAAACTATCCGCCGACGCCGAAGTAGTAGTCAATAGCGTTTCCGATATGACCATGACGACGGGTGTGATGGGTTCATTCGGTACCTGTCTTCCGAATAGATGTAAGGACGGGGTGTTAGTAATTAGAAACCGCAAGACAGCTTTCCGAAAGGACGTCATCGCCGTAGAAGAGCGAGCAAACGTATTGGGGAACTCCTCGATGAGAATGATCTTCTGCTTCCCGTCATCTCTACCTTTATTTCCACCATCGCTGCTCGACCCCGGCCTCGTATCGTCGAGATCCGTATCTAGTTGCGAGAACTTGCCTCCTCTGCCCATAAACTCCTCAAATTGCGCCATAGCCGATTGAAAGCCCCCTGACCCACCGCCGCTGGGCGCCGAGGGATTCCGCCACTCGAGCAACTCGCAGCGCATATCTTTAGCAAGAAGCCTCAGCGTGGTAGTCTTGCCAGTCCCGGCAGCTCCTTTCAAGATCAGCAGTCTCTGCCGTAATCTTCCCGCCATAACATCCTCAAGCCATCGCCTGACGTCTGCCACTTTCTTCTTGTGTACTGCGAGTTCGTCGAGGTTGACGGGCCCGAATCTCTCGGACCATGGTCTCTGCTCGTCCTCGGATATGGGTTGGTGTGGAGGGGCAGGTGGTCGGAGGAATTTCTGGCTTGATGTAGCACTTGTGCTTATGGCCGTACTAGCACCACCAGCCTGGGATCCCATAAATCGTTTCCGCGCAGCCAGTCCGACGTGGCTCGCAGTCGCAGCGCGGTGCTCGCCAACGTCGTCATCTTCGGATATGGGATCACTGATAATGTCGTCGAGCTTAGGTGCTGGTTTTGTCAGGGCTCGCTCGGCTTGTTTCGAGAACAAGCTCTTGAGGTCGGCGGTCTTTCCCTTGCCTTTCTCTTCGGCTTTTCCTTTCGCTGTAGTAACGCTGCTTTTCTTCTTTTGCGGACTTGCGGTCGCGCTTTTGGTTCCATTGAGGGACTGTGATGCAGCAGGTTTCAAGGCGGGTTTGGAGGAACGGGTCGTGGTGGCGGTTGTGGTGCTTGCTGTACGAGAGGACTTTCGGACGGGCGATGGGGAGGGTGAGGTGGTTCGAGCAGTGCCCTTTGCGTCGGGAGAGGAAAAGAGGTAGTTTGTCAGAGTATTGACAGGTTTGGCGTCTTCGTCATCGTCGTCCGACTCGTGGACTACGTTTCGTTTGCGGCGCTTCGCGGGAGGCGCCATGGCTGGAGGGGTCGTTGCCGCATTTGCCGGCTGTCTTCAGTTTGAACTCAATTCATAAAGAATGGTTACTTTATCACGTGAGAAGCTACAGCGCCTTTCAATACTTGCAGAGGTTTTATTTTTGTGTTTGACTGTTGGATGATGAAGGCGGTAGATCGGGTAAGCACGACAAGCTGATAGGAGGGGAGTTCCTTACCGCGTTCTCCAGCGCGTCACACCACTATAACTTGGATGCGCTGTCAGGTGATCAATCCGCTTTGTACTCAATACCAATTCAGAGAAGTATTCCCACCTACACCAACAACTCAGGAATTGTAGCAAAGATCTATGCTAAGTAAGTATGCAGATTTACAGAATTCAAGGTTTCTTACCATTTCAACCTTTTGTTGTCAACTAGCATCCATTCTGTTTCATTTATTGATTGACTAATACAGAGTACAATCTGGTCATTGCAGTGACTCCCATGTCCGTAACCCTCCTGTCTTGTGCTCTCAAACAACCTTGTCATTTCCATCGTCAAGTTCATATAACCTCGTCTCATCAAGCTGGCTTCATCCTTTTATATCACCCAGAGCCCTCTCTTCCTCTCACCCTTCAAAGGCCCATCCCTTGAAATCATCCACAAATCGAACTGCCGAAGCCAAGTAGACATCATGCACATCACCCCACGTCCTCGCTGCTTCCCTCATAGCACGCACAGCTACACAGACAATCAGCTCTATACCTCTCATGCATCACAATATCGAAAAAAAAAGGGACTCGGAACAACAACTCACCCTTAACAAAATGCGCATCAGTGGCATAAGGCCCATTCACAGCCTTATCCTCGACATAATTCCACTGCACCGGCGCCCCCATCTTCGGGACGTAATCAGGGTCAATCTTGGGGCACTTCAACATCGCATAGACGGCAATCGTAAACAACCACCACTGCCTGACCAATGGCACATGGAACTTCGTAGGCAGGATCGGCAAGAGGATCCTCACCGCGTGACTTGTCGTGAGTAAATGGCAAATGAAGAAATTATACCCGTGAGTGCCGGGGGGAACCGTAGCCACGAGGAGCGCGACGGCAGCTTCCTGTGATTCCTGGAACTGCTTCGTTGGGTCCTCTAATACCCACCCATTCCAGTACTCCATGACGAGGCTCTCGTGCTTCTCGAACAGTGTTTTGAGGTTATCGGAACTGGGCGACTTGAACAGACCCGTGACACGCTTGTCCCCGGCCATCTTAGTGAGTAACTCTGTTGGGTTCGTTGACGAAATGGGCGATGGCTTAGTATATGACTCGTCGTCGAGATACTTGTGCATATAGTTATACTGCGTCGCCGCAAGCCCCAAGGCCTCCATCGCGAGCTCCCTGTTGTTGACCTCGTAGGCATAGCCGAGGTGGATAAGAGGGTGACCAAGACCCCCAATTAGATTATTGACCAGCGGCTCCTTGCCCCCTAAGCAGAACTCCTCCACGACCTTCTTCCAGTCATAGTTATGCCGCAGAGCGAGATTATCCTCGAAGAAATCGACATAGGCTCTCTGATACCGGTTGTCGCCTAGGTACTCACGCCAGTCATCTTCGGAGATCTCAGCAGGACTAGGCTCCCATGCATCGAGGTCCTTGGCCTCGACGTCGTAGATCTTGTGCAGTTGCGCCTCTGTGGCGCCGAGTAGGTAGGCTGAGCACAGTATGTGCGGCATGTGGTTGTGGAAGCCGTTGGGCCCGTAGATGATGCTGTGGTTGGCGTGATTGGCGCGTAGGAGGTGCTTCAGCGTCCGTGGCCGCTTCTCCGGCGCTGTCTCTACGTCGTGGATTTCGACCGACTCCACATTGATAGGCCTAGCTCCGGTGTTACTGCTAGAACTCACCAATCGGTTGACTACCGGGACATAGGAGAGAATTGAGGCCATTTTGGGTCTTTTGGTTTGGCGAAGAGCCTGTGTTGAGAGCTGAGACTGCTGTGGTAAAGTGCCAATGAAGGAGTGACGTAGGTTGGGGAAGTAGTAAGCGTTCAATGGAGGATATTTATAAGTGGCGAATCTGGGACATGCAGATCGCGACATAGAGCTCTGGTACATGCATGTATTGCTTTTACAAACCTAAGACTTCTTTCCGAACCTATAAGAACTCAAGAATTCCTGACACAAGACCAATGCAATACGTAAGAGACGTTGCGTAGGAATTACCTGCTACTTAGATAGTCACAGTGGGTGTTGTGTCAGTGAAAGCCCGACAGCTCCGGGCGCCATGCCCGCACGCCGGATGGGCCCTAGGTACCCTGGAAATATAGCACTTCAATAAGGCATAGGGCCACATCAATCCGTCTTATCAGCTTATCAAGGCATCAACCACCGCACTGCAGTGCCACCACCACTGCAACACCTGCTCCCAACAACTTTGGAGACCAACCTCTAACACAACTCCTACTTAAAAACAGACCATGTCGACATCAAATTTAAAGCCGCCCATATTGATCTATGCCGAGCTACTGTCTAACATCCGGCAAGTCTCAGTCGCCTGCTCACTACCAAATCACAGCTCGTTATCATCTGCAACAAAAGCAATAATCGCCAGCAAAGGAACAACATTAACAATCATCCATAACGGGGCCACTCAAACAATCGAACTCCCTGCGCGAGTGATATCAGGAGAACTGCCCATCTCGAAAAACAATAACATTAATAACAATAGCAATGATGCTGAAACAAGTACAATAAATCTGTCATGGAGACTCCCACTAGCAGCAGCCAGCCCCAATGGCTTAAGAAACCATAACACCGGTCCCAAGGCCACTCCCACAGCTACATCCGACGAGCTAATCCCCTGGTCAGCGCGCGACCTCCAGCCGGGCTCAGTCGTGCGATGCAGAACTTGTGAGAGCACCATCATCGCAAGAGACAAGCTACAAGTCTGGAAGGATTTGCCTAGTGAGAATTGGGCCGAGATGATGGAGTTTTGGCATTGTCATAAGCCAGATACTCATCCTCATGGACATGACGATAAAGCCGATGGAAATCAGAGTAAAGATAATAATGGTGGCCATGATGGCCATGATGACGAGGAGCATCTCACAACCCGTGGTTATGGCGCCAGTTCGCGTATCAGTGCGCAACCTGGTGTGGGGTTCGTTGATTTGACGTCTTTTCTTGTGGCGTTGTCAGATCTCACTAATACTCAGTACTCGGTAAGTCATTTTGTCGTCTCTTTCCTGCCTATGCTTTTCGTACCTTTCATCATGGGTATATAGAAGGTGGCCTCACCCAACATCAATGGTTTTGTCACCGATACTCATACCCTAGAGCGAAACCAAACTCAAGCTTTTCACTTTCGGTTTCGTTGAACCCGATGGTTCTTCGGAGCCTTGGGGTCGACGGGCTGTTACTCCTTCTAACAGGACGGGAGGCTTTACCTCTGCATTACTTTCACTGGGGGTTTTTCTGATGGAAGAAATTTCGGGGATTATTCAGAGGTACATACATAGCATGCATACAGATCAATTATTGAATCACATCACTACACTTCATGCTCAAGTTCTGTCTCTACTTTTCCGCCGCGTCTCTGGCCTTACCCTTGTACTTTACTGACGTGACACTTACACCTTAGGCCCCGACCGCAACAGCTTCAGAAGAGCAAAGTAACGGGTCGCAACCAGCAACAGTTAAGACAACATCCATGAGTAACAGCCTGAGGTGCAGTACCTGCAAGACGCACTTCGGCCTCAAGAACGAAGACCAATCCTCAGTCTCGATCTTCAAATGGCAAATTACTGTCAACCCAATCGACAATAAAAACACGTCTACATCAACATCAACTTCTCCATCAACAAAAAATCCTCCCCCTCCCAAAACAGTCCTACCCACTCTCTCGCAATGCGTCAGCGCCATGCTCCTAGCAACCATGGCGCGATCAGGATGTTCGAAATCTATCATCCTACCGATCAAAAGCCAAACTTCCCAAACTCCCTCCTCTCAAGATGTGACCACTCCCAAAAACCTCCTCCACATCTGGACCTTCAACCCGAACATAACCTTCTCCTCAACCTCGGCATCGCGACCCCGCATCTCCGCCATAAAAGTCTTCTACAAGACCATAACCCAGCCCGAAGCAGACAAGATGCTCGAGTCGATGACGTCCGACGTGCAGGATATATCTCTCCCCGCAGACGCGATTGTTAGTATCGTTGAGTTGCTTGATGCGAGTAATCTGTTCGTGCCGGAAAGTAGTCGGTTCTTTAAGGGGAAGGAGTGGAAGGTTGGGCTTTTGGAGAAGTGGGATGGGGATGCAGACGGCAGGTAGATGATGAGAGGATCTTGCCCCTGTAGCTATGTAAGTACATAGTACACGCAGCTATAGATGCAAGTCAGTAGATACCTGAGCAGGGAGATCGACATGATCCATGCCTGACAGTCAATATATGTAAATCGTCAACACAGCCAATATTTCACACAGAAGACCAAACAGATATAGTTTTTGAAGTTGTTTTCTCTTGACTAATGCACAGGGTGTTTATAGACACATGGTGTTGTGGTGGTAAGGGGTTGTAGCTGAACAAAGGAAAAGTCTTTTCTCTGCTTTAGGGAGTATTTTTGATTATGCTGTAGAAATCTATTGGGCCTTGGATGAGACGATCCCTATTTTTTTTGGATGGTCAGTAAATAATTCCAAACTAGAAGCCAAATCGGGAAAGTCAAAAGGTAGGAGAGAACTCACTCTCGACATCAGCGACGCTCTGCTGCAGAATCTGCTGAAGAGCCTTAGGGTTCTCGAGCTCCTTCTTGACCTTGGCAATGATGCTCTCAGCAAGCTCCTTCTGCTGGCGCTGCTTGACCTGGTTCTCGTATCGGACCCACGAATCCAGCACAGACTTGGCCTCAGCAGCGATAGCGGTGCTCTGCTCGAGCTCGTAAGCCTTAGCCTCGAGCTGGGCAGTCTCCTTGGAGACGTCGAAAAGAGCCTTGGTGACGTCGACGACGCCACCCATCTGGGAGACGTTGTCGATGCGGTTCTTGACGGCCTGGGTGTGGTCGGCGCGGGCGGCGTTGAGGATGCTCTTGATGCGCTCGTTCTGGGCGTCGGCCCACTCGCTGTACATGGGGCCGCCGAACTTCAGGACGGCGCCCCAGACAGAGAGCAGGCAGAAGGCGACGATGGTCTCCTCGTTGACAATGTAGAACTCGTTGCTGATGGCGTAGACGGACAAACCGGCGGCGGAGGACAGGATGGCGGTCTTGGAGATGAGCGAGTTGCCGGGCAGAGAGTCTATGAGGGAGGCGGCTTTCGCTTTAGGCTCCTCGGTGGGAACTCCGGAGGCGGCGCGGGAGGGCGTCTTGGAGGTGGTGAGGGCAGGGATGACTGCTCGCGGGCTGATGCTCGGTCGAAGGCGGGCGGCCCCTGTGAAGATGAAAGAACTCAGGTCAGTAAAACGAACTCCATCTCCGGATATGACGTTTCAAGACCAATTGAGTAGGACACGCGAGTTCAAACTCACCGAAGGCGCGTGTAGCCAAGCGAGACGCCATTTCTGAAATGATGGAAGGGGGATTCGACGAGCGGAGATGGGGGTTGGTGATATTCCAGCGACGGCGACGACGACAACAACAACAACAACAACCTTGAAAATGGGGAAGCTTTGGACTCTCGGAAGTGAAGATGAGGTTTTAATGTGCCTAGCTTCAATCCCGCATTCCCATTGGTCTGTAGGGTCTAATTTCACGTGACTTGTGGGGTCTTACTCTTCCGATGCAAAATCGTCAATTGACTTGATTGCGTTGGTTAGTTCACGGGTAGGCGCTGTAGGCAGTTGCTGCCATTGCTACCTTGGTCTACCAAATAATGCTTATCGGCCGAAATTATCTGGAACGTTTTTCTTCTTATCGGCCTCATCGCATCGCATCACATCACATCACATCTCTCAATGAACTAGGCTGCATCTCATTCTGATTAAATACGAAATAGGAATTTCAAGAGAAACGGACAAGACTCGAGGAATTTGCATGCGACGATGCCGGGCAAGACTGCTCCGGAATCCTTGAAGAGGAAACGGGCCAAAATCCCCGAAAAGGCCAGCAAAAGGCCCAAGCCAGAGAGCAGCGATGAAGATGAAGGCGACGATCCTCAAGCTGAAATCCTATTTCTGGAAGACCAAATCCTCCAGTCAAAAAAGCATTATAACAATATCAACACTCTTCTAGAGCGTGCGAAGAACATCGAAGATGAGGACACAGCTCTCCTTGCTACCGTCTCACTATGCCGAGTTTTTCTACGCCTACTAGCTTCTGGAAACCTATCGCGGAAGGTCGGCCAGTCTGACAAGGACGCTACTGTCCTGCAATGGCTCAAGACGAGACTGTCCGAGTACAGGAAATTGCTCGTTACTTCCCTGGGTCACGAGGCTTCTGCGTCTACAGCTCTGACTCTTGTCATGCGACTCATCAAGGCTGAGAATCAGAACGTCGCTGGGAGAGCCGATGTGGCCTTTCCCAAGGACACGTTGAAGGAAATCGTTGGCGCAATCATTCAGCATGGATTCGAGGATGTTCAACAAGAGTTTTGTGAGAAGTATTTCGGCGCGTATGCTGATGTTCGCTACTATACTTTCCAAGTGCTAAGGTACGTGTCTTTGAGAATTTAGCAATATTGTGCCAATGCTGACTGCGGACATGCAGTGACATCCTTTCCGAGCATGAAACATCATCGCTAGATGATGAGATGTTTGACAACGTGTTTGACATGCTCTCTTTCTTCGAAGAGGTTCCCAGCAGTGCCGAAGATATTGGGGAACTCTATGTGCAACTTCCCAAGAAGAAATCCGACAGCATCAAATCTCTACAGCAACAAAAGAAACAATCACAGGCAGCCTGGCTCGCATTAATGAAGCTCAATCCCAATCGTCAGCAGAGGAAGAAGTTACTTGAGATCATGGCAGATTCTATAGCGCCTTGGTTCACGCAACCGGAACGACTAATGGACTTCTTGACCGACTCGTACAACGCCGGCGGCTCAGCTTCTCTGCTTGCACTCTCGGGCGTCTTCTACCTCATACAACATCGGAATCTAGACTACCCGTCGTTCTACCAGAAGCTGTACTCACTACTGGATCCCGAAATTCTTCACTCGAAGCATCGTTCCAAGTTTCTCCGATTACTTGACACGTTCCTCGCATCAACCCATCTTCCAGCAGCACTCGTGGCGAGTTTCATCAAGAAACTTACACGATTATGTCTGAACGCGCCACCTGCTGCGATAGTCTCCATCATCCCTCTCTGTTACAATCTCTTCAAGAAGCACCCGTTATGTACGTTCATGATGCACCGAGTACCACGGACGCCAGAAGAGAAAATCACTCTCGAAAGCGAAGGAATGGACGACCCATTCAACGAAGATGAGCAGGATCCCACGAAGACAGGCGCAATTGATAGTTGTGTTTGGGAGGTTGTTCAGCTACAGTCTCATTATCATCCCAACGTAGCAACAATCGCGAAGATCGTCTCAGAGCAGTTCACAAAACAGTGGTACAATCTCGAGGACTTCCTCGATCATTCCTACAGCAGTGTGAGTCATCCCCTCTCCGAACCGGCGCCAGGTTCTGCCCAACTGCTAATTATACTCTCATTCTCCAGCTTGTGGAGGCCGAACTATCTAAGCCTGTGAAAAAGCCTCCTGTCGTCGAGTTCATGATTCCTAAACGGATATTCACACCCCATGAGCCGGAGTCCGGGCTCGAAGACAACCTCTTAGTCCAGCTGTGGGACTTTGAGTGAGTGAACCAGTGACGTGCCAACAATCAAGGACAAACTCCGCTGCCAACGAGACGCGTCGGGGTAAGGAGTTTAAAGACCCAAAACATGTTACACACCGCATCTCTCGCGCGTCGGTGACTGGACTGCTCTCTCCCTGAACACGTACGACTCTATTTCCGTAATCGAGAAAAGGGAGCGAAAACCATGTGAATGGGTCTATCCCTGGCCTCTTCCCACAATTCCTCCGTGCTCAGCCCGTACCATTACCCGGAATCTTTATTCCAGCCTCCTTTCTTCTACACCGCCACACTACCGCTACTAGGGCGTTGACTTATCTGACTGGCTGACTGACAAATGGCTATCGCAGATGGGGGCTTGTCGCGGATCACGGACTGACCTCCAGAACGCCCGAGACTCATCGGTCTAGCTAGCTCCACTTTGTAGGAGCTACTGAGTACGTACTATGGACGCAGTGAAGAGGCACAGGCATATAGACGCTGCAGCAAGTACGATATGTGAAGGTTACTAAGCTGTAGGGGTGTTGGGCATCAAGAGGTTCGTTTCAGATCTCTTGGGTACCACGCGATGGCTGGTCGTGCTCGCAACGGAAGGCACGCGGTAGACGGTGAAAGGTGTGTGATGAACGCGTTCTAGGGTAGCTGAGCGTCGATAAAAAAAAGCGATAAAAAAAAGCTCCCAATCTGTCGGTGTGACACCGCTCTTCTACTCCTAGGACCACTCCTTGATACACTAGCGAGAGAAAACGACAACAGCGGCAGTACCTCCGATAATGAAAATTTTCTCAATACTGAACAGCACGTACGGGTTGGAGTATGTGAAGATTTGAAAACGAAAGTTCTCAGTTTACGGTACTTGTCACATGTCTCACCGAGAAGTTGATAGACGGATGGACGAGCAATAGGTTAGTTAAGAAGTACCTTACCGCCACCCACCCGGTTGCACGCTAAATATGCTCATGCCATGTCATGTAATGCTCATGCCATGCTATGCAAGATGTTTCCGCGCGACAAGACATACATACATGACAAAACGGCCCGTCTCACTTACCTTTGTCCGGCCTGATCTTGAGCCCAGGGTCTTCTCTCTCTTCTGGTTAGGTTAGGGCAGGTAGGGACTGACGGGACGCGAAGGAGATCATTAGAGATGACTTGCAGGCGCAAGAAGGTTAGTGTTGGTTAGGTTTTGCATGAGTCCGTAGTTAAAAAGTGAGTAAAATTTGGAGGTTAGTAGCGCAGATTTGGAGTCTAGAGTGCGTAGAGTTGGAGATTAGAAGCTTTCTCGGTCGCCGTTATATTTATTTGCTTACTGACATAACTTAGGTAAATAACTACCTCTTCAAGTACTCAGGTCTACCTATCCAACAAAAACACCGAATTATCTCCAACGCGTGAGAACTCGCGAAGATAAACTGCCTACTGTCGGTACTCCAACCGATACGAGTATTTACCTACCGCCTTGGGGAAGTGAAAAGCTTTAATTTTGCTCCAACGGGGAGGCAATAAAGTGCAAGAGACGACTGACCCAGGCAGATCTAAAACGCCGGATTCCGAGCGCTCCTCACAGTGGCTGACACAACTGACACAGAAAGAAGAACGTATGGGGTTGATCATTGTATGATGACCGTATCCATCCGTCTGCTCTAGTTTTTGGAGTCTAGTTTTCATGGGATCCAGTGGGCATGGAGTGCATCTATGATGCAGAGTGAATGTAGAAGAAAGATCTGGAATCAAGGACTGTGGTACAGACGAGAGGTATGTGAGAAAACAGGTAGGTAGGTAAGTAGGTAAGAGCCGAGAGAAGAGCCAATGCCGTCGAAGGTATTGCATACCCCTATTTTGCAGTAGCTTTGAAAAGAGAAAACAGGAAAAAGAGAGGGCAAAGGTTTATCTTTCGTTACCTCACACCGCCAGTTCCTAAAACGGGACCGAACCACCCGAAACCAGGAAAAACCAGGGGGAGCGCCACTACCCGTTTCTTCTCTTCCCAAGGCTCTATTTTCGACGAACTAGGCTTAGCGTCGTTCCTTTTTCCTTCACCGTCTCTTTGGGGCTTTTATCGTGAAAACAGACGGGTGTAAGAACATTTCACCTGGCTGTGACTATGGAGTAATAAGGCAGAATGAAGTAATCAGATTCTTTTTCCCTCTAAAGCATGCGAAGGATGGAGTCAAAAAAAAACCTGTAGAAGTTGAAACGGTTCAGCTTTGCATTCCGTTTGGTGGACGTTGAGACCAGCTATTCTTTACACGTTATTTCTTACACCACTCTTTCTCGTACACAGCCGGCAATCCCTCCCTCGCAAAGGCCATCAGAAATACCTCTTATTTCTCGGTATCCGTAAACCAAGAGTGCTCCAAAGCATCCCTGGCCGAGATCCTCAACCTCGGATCTAATCGCGTCATCTTGGTGACCAGATCCCGGAAGACAGGCTCGAAATCAGTACACTGTGCGAATGGCGCCCGTGGGCTCTCCGCAGAGAAACTTTGCGCGAGTGCTATGATTCTTTCGAGGAACGGGTTCTCTTCGCCGATGTGTTCGAGAAGGCCGTTGATCCCGTCATTGTCTGCGAAGTATCTGACATGCAGCCGGAGGATGTAGCGCCAGGAGTCTTCAGCATCAGACAAGAAATATCATGATGTCTAGCATGACATATATCATCTAGTGATGAGTGAAAGAATTTGCGTTAGCCACGATCGGGTCGAGGATGCTAGTCAGCGCCGAAGCGCAACAATGTCTAAGCAGGTTTGATAGGTACGGAAGATATATCCTTACCACAATCGCGAAGGAGTAGACGTCAGATGATAGATCTTGACTAGAGCACGTCCAAGACTCGGGGCTTCGCCACAGCTGATTTCCGGAAGCATAGTTGCTCAAGACATCCGCACCAGGCGGGATGGTGGTAGCGCTTTCAAGGTCCGCGATTTACACACTTCTAATGGTGATGCCGTCAACATCAGTGGGAGCTCCTCCTTCTTCGTATTCGATTAGAATATTGTTCGGTTTGATGTCTGGAATTAGCCCCTCATCGAATCAGCCTGATATCAAAATAATCTATCAACGCCTGTCTACATACCGGTATGAAAGATTCTTTTCTTATGAAGATCTACTAAGCCGCGTAACGCACTGCGAAGGATCTGTTTTCTGGTGTCGGGAGACAGCTTACGCTGGCTGAATTGAAGTAGATCGTCGGAAAGGAAGGGATAGATAAAAAGTTCCGAGCTCTTCTGAGTGTCGATGATGGTCCGGATGTGGGGACGTAGAGATTGATTCATACAACTCTTTATAGTATGCAAGGGCATTGGTTACGGTCTTCATAATGAACTGCCCCGTCCCAGCTCTTGGGGCAATAGCGTGACAGTACTATCACTCATCAATTTTCCAGCAGGAAATTGACACACCTCGCGAGATAGACACAATGCAAAGGATTTCTTTGCTCGGACAAGACCTTTTCAATTTTATACACCCGACCTGAGTCCGCCTTCAACATCGCGCCGGGAGCGAGGGGTTCCCCGTTGACATGCATCGCAGTGGACATAGTGCGGCCTGGAAGTCGCGAGCATGTTGACAGGCTTCTTAGGGCTAATCGCACATTCATGAGAATCTGACATCTGAGGGTCTGATTCAGAAGCATGGTGAACCACATGAGAGCCTCTTTCATCTGCTTCCATCATACGTGATAGAGCTGTCGTAACAGTGAACGACAGAGTTACGAATTTTGGAGGTACCAGCCACTCGGGACAAGACGACCGTGCCTTGCTTTACAAGGCTTCACAGAATGAGTCAAAACAATGGTTGGGATTTTCTCATTTCCATCAACAATCATGCCTTCCAAAATGGTCTCTTACGATATGTTAGGACCTTCGTAACTTGAAAAGGTATTGAGATCACGACTCTTACGTGTTAGTCACATGTCTACGACCAAAGTAAGGCGACTTGATAGAAGTTACCTACCTACCTAGGCAGTCACGTGTTGCCTCACCTGCACCCTCATGCGCATTCGGATTAAACAATTTTTCCGACGCAAGCAGGGTGAGGTCAGAAGGTCTCATGCCCAACAGTACCTGCTTTTTTACCATACGGCCGGAATCATAGATCGTGATGGTGATGATGATCATGGCGAATCGCATCTCCTACCTGCAGGAGACCAAACCTCCAGGTCATCGGTTTGGGCACCACCAACCGTATTGTCAAGCTTCCTTCTCTTATTACCTGCTTTCGTCTCGTTTTACCCTCATCGCCTTACCTTCCTCTTCAGCCGCATCGCCCTCTTTTCTGCTTGCTTAGGGCTAACTAGCCCATCCGACCTTCTGTGAACCTGAATCAATAAAGAGGATGCCCAACGGTTACTACTGTACTTCGTACCTTACAACAATTATAAACACCTAATCTGATGACCGGAAAGTCGGGACCTCGTATCATCTAAGTCCTAGGCTCCTAACATGAAAAGATCCCTCGGCTCACGAAAAGGCCGCAAAGGGGGTAGTACATCAGATTTGCTCATTCCCAAAACGGACTTGGCTGGCTCACTCGCTTCGCTTTAGAATGTTACGGGGGTAGCCAATTACTGACATTGAGCATGACCAGTACGTGACTGAACCAGGTCCTATTTGGAGAGAGGGAAACAGGCAAAAAGATGTGCTGCTTGTGCCGAGGACTGGACTGATGACTGGCGGACGTGCGTGGGAAGCTAGAGCCACCTGGGCGACCTGGCCGCATAAACGGCGGCCCGCGATCACATTCCATCCGGGTGATCTCTTTACTACCATTTGTGCCTAACCTAGGTGGAATGGAGCCTGTAAACGTAGGTCCCTGTAGTGCAAGACGGAGTGGTCATCCTGATTTGCACTTTTAATTGAAAATACGGATTCATCGACGATGACGGATGGTGGTTTGTGCTGGCATGACTGGCTACTGGACGAAGAAGACGCGATGGGCTCATGCCCGTTTTGCTGCTTTCCGTACCCGATTAAGCATTTACACCATGCGCCCTTGACCTAGCGTATCGCGGTTTCAGGTAGTTTGACTTTCGAGTTAATGTATTGGAAATGAAGTCGACTTCTATTCAACTTTCAGCGCCCTGAATATGCCGCGCGGTTGAAAAAAAAAAAAAAAAAAAAAAAAAAGCCTCAGTAATGATGGACTGAATGAATAAATGGGAGCCCAAGTGCAGTGAGTGCAACGCCAAGGTCGCTAAACGGGAAAACGGATTGCGCCGTCTTGCCCCGTTATCCAATCGCTTGGCCAGGGCGAAACGGAGCTCGATCAAACCGTTGTCGCGGTTTGCGCGCGCGCAATTTATCTAGATCTATGTCACAAATCAACAGGCCAACAGGCCCGGAAAGAGGCCTAGTATGTATAGAACCCTATAAATACTTACATATACAGAAAACGGGATCTGGTACACGTAACTTTAATCGTTAGAATCGACAATAATTAAAGCGATTGCTATAATCGGCGACGATTATAGCGACTATTTAAAATTTTAATATTTTGAAGCTTTTTTTGGAAATATATATATATATAAATTTTATTTTTTATATCTAGTTATTTTTTTAGTTTTTTTTTTAGCTATTAATTTTATATTTTATATTAAATATTATTTTTATTTTAAATTTTATTTATTTGTATTGTTTTAAAATAATAATTTTTTTTATATAACGGTAAAAATATTTATAAATTTTTTAATAAATATTTTTAGTTATTTTTATTATTATTTATAAATTAAAATTTTAATATAGCTATATATTTTAAAAAATAATAACGTTTATTATATTTTAATAGTTTTTTAATTAATAAAAAAATTATTAAATCTAATAGCTTAGTTTAAGTATAAATAATTTAAAGCAAAATAATAGTAAAATTATTAATAATAATTTACGAAAAAGTTAAAATTTTATATTTTTTTAAAAAAAAAATAACAGTAAAAACTTTAATTCCAAAAATAATAACGAAAATTTTTTTAAAAAAAAAACACTACCTTTAGTAAAATTTAAATATTAATTAATAATATTAATAATAACGAAAAATTAAGCTAATTAATAATAATTAATATTTTTTATATTTTTAATAATTATATTAGTTAATATAATTTTAATATTTTTTACTTTTTTTATTATAAATATTATAATAATCGGATTATTAAAATAAATTGTTATAAAAATATTAACGATTTAAAAATAATTTATTAAAATAATTATATTAGTTAAACTAATTATAATAATTAATATATTAATTATTTTAGTTTTTTTACGATAAATTATATTTTTTATTTTATTAATAATTTTAATTATTATAGTTATTAAAATATTAATAAATTAAATAAAAAAGCTAAAATTTAGAAAAAAAATTTTAGTATTTTTAATATTAAAATTTTAGCCTAAAATTTAACTAAAAACTATAGTATTTTAGCTTAAAAAATATTAATAAATATTTTTTATATTTTTATTATTATTAAAACTAATTATAATTTTTGTAATAATATTTTTAAATAAAAATTATAAACTTATTTTATTAAAACTTTATAATAAAATAATAAAAATAGAAAAATTTTTTATCTAAATAAAATTTTATTTAAAATTTTATTAAAACTTTTTTATTAATAAATATTAAAAAATTATAATAACGTTATAATTTTTAATAGAAAAAGTTTTTTTATAGTTTAAACTAATTTTTAAAATTTTTTTCGAAAAATCTATAATTATAATAAAATTTAAAACTAAACATATTTTTAACAAATATAAAAATTTCGAAAAAAAACTAAAAATATTATATAAAAACTTTAACAAAATATAAAACGTAAAAAAATAACTATACCGTTTATAATAAATAAAATTAATAGCCGATTATACGGTTAAATTTAAATAACAAGTTTTAATTTTAAAATTACCTAAATAAATTTTATACTATTTTTTTTATAATAGATTAAAAATTTAAATATAAAATAATTTATATAAAAAAAAAAAACCTAATAATTTCGATAAATATATTAAATTTGCGGTTATAATAAACCGAAAAAATTTTGATAAATATTTAAAAAAAAAAAAAATCTACTAAAAATAAAAACAGCAAAAATTTAAAATTTAATAAAAAGACTAAAAAAATTAAAGCTATATTTAAAAATAATCGACAAAATAAATTATAAATTAAATATTTTAATTATAATAAAAAAAGATATTATAAAAAAAAAATATTATCAAAAAAAGTCTAAATATTAAAAAAAAAAATCCTTTAATTTTAAAAAAAAGTTAAAACTTTAAAAATCTATAAAAACGACGAAAAAAACAGTATTTTTAAAATAAAAAAATCGTTTTTTAATATCGAAAACGAATATATTATAGTAGTTTTTTATTAAAAAGAAAAAAAAAAAATTTTACAAAATAATATAAAACTTATTAAAAAGCAACTTTTAAAATATACGATAAATATCTAAAAAAATTTAAATTTTTAATAATAATCGAGTTAAAATATATATATTATAATTTTTTTATTTATTTTAAATATTTAAAAAAAAAAAAATTTGCCTATAAAATATTATATTAAAAATAGTATATTATTTATAACTATTTTATATATTAAAATATTAAAAATAATAATAAATATTATTCCAAAAACTATATTAAAAAAAATTATTTAGAATTTAAAAACGTAAAATATAATTATAATTATAATTTTCTAAAAAATAAATATTTAAAAATATATAATATATATTTATAGTTAAAAACTAATAAAAAAGCTATTTTTTAAAAATATATATATTATATAGCTATAATTTATAATTAATATAAATTTTATTTATAGAAAAGTTTTAATATTTATAAAAAAAAAGTTATTTTAAAAAAATTAAACTATATTAATAATAATATTATAGAAAAAAATATAAAACTTAAAAATTATAAATATATTTATATTTAAAATATTTAAAAAAATGAAAATTTAAAAGCTTATTTTTAATATATAAAAATAATAATAAGCTAAAAAATTATTAACTAAAAATATTTCTGCTATATTATTAGCTATTACGAAAAATATTTAAAACTATTTTATCTAATTAGTTAAAAAAAATAAAAAAATTATATAGATGATAAATATTTTAAATATATTAAATAAAAAGCAAAAATATAGAAAAAATCTTAACTAAAAAAAGGCAAAAATCTTTGTTAATAAAATAATAACAATTTATATTTATTAAATATTTACGAAAAATTAATATCGGCTAAAAAAAATAAATAAAAATTAATATTAAATAGCAAAAATATATTATAAAAATTTTAATTAATTGCAGTTTTTAAATTAACGCTATATTTCTAAAAATAGGTAAAATTTTCGAAATATTATAATAATATAAAAAAAAAAATATACAAAATAAAAAATATCGATAAACGAATCGTCGAATATAATAAAAAAAAAATTTAATAAAAAACTAATTTTTTAAAATTTAATATATAAAATTACTAATTTATTTAAATTTTCGATATTATAAATATATTAATATATAATATAATTTTAAATTTATTATAATTAAAAAATTATAACTTTATTATTAATTAAAAATAAAATTTTTTATAATAATTAATAAAACTAGTTTACTTAGTATAAATTATTATAATAAATTTATTAAATATATTATTTAAATATTATAAATATAAAAAATTTTTTAAATAAAGATAAAAAAAAAATTATTACTATATAATTAATAAAATTATAAAATATTTATTAAAAATAGTTATTATTTTAAATTATACTAAATATATTATATAAATTTAAATAAATCCCAAGTTTTATAAAAATAGATATAGAAAAATTTTAAAAAAAAATATTTTAAAAAATCTAATTTATTTATAAAATATCTAGTTATTTTAATTTTAAAAATAAAAAACGAAAAATAATAACTTAATAAAAAAAAACGACTAATATATTAACTAATAATAAACTATTAATAATTAAATAATATTATAAAAAAAAAAAATACCTATTAATATTTTTTATAACTATAAAAAAAATATTAATAAAATAAAATAATTTATAACTTTAGATTTTTAAAAAAAATATTATTATATATATATAGCTAAAAAAAAAAAAAATAATAATAATATAAACGATATATAAATATTTCGAATATTAAATTATATTTATAAAATTTACTAATATTTTAATAAATTTTTAATATATAATTATAACTATTTTTTAAAAATTTTTAAACAAATTCGTTTTTATTTATTTAGATAATATTTTTATATATTTTTTTAATTTCGATATATATAAAAAATATATATAATTAATATTATAAATTTTATTAAAAGCTAAATTTTTAGTAAATAGAAAAAAAAATATATAATATATTTAAAAAGTCGATTTTTTTAAATTTATTATTATTTTTAAAAATATTTAGATTTAAAAATCTAAAATCGATATTATTAAAAAATAGATTTTATTAAAATAAATTATTATTATAAATATATATTAAATATTAAAATTTTTTAACTATATATAACTATTAATTATTAATTATAGCAAAATTATAAAATTATTAATAATTTTAACTATTAAAAATTATAAAAACTAAATATTTAAAATATTTAAAAAAATATAAATAGTTTTTATTAAATTAAAAAATAAAATTATAAAAATAATTTATTTTAAAACTACTAAATTATAAAAAAAAAAAAAGATTTAAAATAAATATTTTAAACAACGCTATCGCCGACATTTTTAAATAATAAAAAAATAATAAAAAATAATACCTAATAACGTATTATTTAAAAATATTATAAAACGTTATATTATATTATTTTATTTATAATAAAAAATTGTTAGTAATTATTATAATTTTTAAAAAATAAAAACCTTTTTTTATAAATATTAAAAAACCTTTTAAAATTTATTCAAATTACCAAAATTTTATCTAATTTATAATTATAAAAATTATTAATAAAAAATATAAAAACTAGATAGTTTTTTTATCTAAATTTAATTTTAAAATTTATTATATTAAAAAAAAAAAAAACGTTTAAGTAAATATTTTTAGTCGAAAAAGAATTTATAATACTAAAATATTTAAAAAAAAATATTTAATTTTTTTATTTTTAAAAAAACGGAAACTTAAACGTTAAAACTATCGTTAAAAATTTTATAAATAATATAAAAAAATTCTATAACGCTTATAATAAATAAAAATAATAAAAACTTTAATAATTTAATAGTTAATAAAATAATTATTTAATATATTAAAAAAAAATCTATATTTTTAAGGTTTTTTAACGATAATTTGTTAAAAATTTTTATAAACATTTTTTTTATAAATATTAAAAAAAAGCTAAAATTTTATTAAAATTTTGCCAAAACTTTAACCTTTTTAATAATATAATTTTTGTTAAAAAAATTATTTAAAAATATAATTTTTACTATAAAACTAAATATAATAAATATAAATTGTATAAATTATTTTAACTAATTATATTTTTAAATCGAATTTAAAAAATTGTTATTTTTGATTTTATTATTAAATTTTTTAAGTCGAAAAAATTTATAATTTAAATAAAATATAATAATATATTTATTATAATAAATAAATTTATAAAAATAGCTAAATTTATATTATATATAAAATTTATTTTATTTAAAAAACTAATTTATATCGTTTAAAAAAATTTAACTAGTTAATATAAAATTTTTAAAAAATTTATTATAAATAAAAATTTTAAAATAGTATTTAAATATTAGCAATTATTTACAAAAATATTTAAATTAAAATATCGTTTTTTTATTATTTACTATTTTTAAATAAATAAATAAATTAAAATTATTAACTAAACTATTAAAATATATTTTTGTTACTATATTAATAATTAATAAAATAATTAAATAAAAAAACTATTAATAGTAGAATTTATTTATAATAATTTAAATAATAAATTATTAAAAATATTATTTTTTAAAACTAATTATAGATTTAATTTAAAATCTTACTAAATATTATTTTAAAAAATTAACATATTTTTTATTAAAATACGAATAAAAAATTTAGTTAATTTATAATAACGATTATAATAAAAACCTATTATAATAAAAAAAAGTTACCGAAGCCAATTTTTTAAAAAAAAAATAAAATTTATTTATTTCGAAAAAATATTAAAACGAAACGGTTTAGTATAAAATTCGATTTTAAAAAACTTAAACTATTTAAAATTGATAAAATTTTTTTAAAAACTAGCTACTATTTATTATTATTTTTTATATTTTATTACTTAAATTAATTTATTTAAATACTAAATTAAAATCTATTTTAGAAATAAAATTTAACTAAACAAAATACGACATCGAAAAAATTCTAAATATTTATTAAAATAGGAAAATTTTTTAATATTTAATTAAATAGAAAGATTTTCTATATTTATAAAATATATAAAAATTTAAAAAATACTTAATAAATATACTAAAAATTATCGCTTAATATTATCGACGCTATTTAAATTAGCCGTAGTTATAAAAATAAAATCGACTATTTAAAAAAAAACTCGAAAACGTTTTAATTAAAATTAATAAAAATAGTAAATTGTTTTTTTTACGTTTAAACTATTGCTGTTTTATGCTTTTTTTTTTTTTGCGTTTTTTTTTTTCTACTCGTTTTAATTTTTCGACGCGATTTAGCTTTTTTAAATTTACGATTTTCTAAATTATTGCTTATAATATTTTATTACGCTATATTTTTTTTTATTTTCGAAAACGTATTAACTTTTTTTCTATTTATTTAATTTTATTTTCCAAAAAATTAAATTATTACAATATTTTTACTAGTTGCGCCGGAAATAAATCTTAAATATTATAATTTAATTAATAAAACTAAACGCAAAAAACGTACCGACTAAAATTATTTTCGAATAATTTGCAAAAAAACTTACAACGTTTATAATATAAATAAAAAAGCATTTCGACTAAATAGTTTTTAAAAATTGCTAATAAAAAGGAAAAATATTAAACTATTTTTTTTTCCAAAAACTTAATATAACGTTTTTTAATTTAGTCTAATATAATAAAATAAAAAATAATACTAAAAAAAAAAAAAAAACCCTAAAAAGCTAATATAAAAAAAAACTAACCTATTTTATTATTAAAAACAATAATTTTTTTTAAAAAAAAAAATAATATTATAAATTAATAAATTAATAAGCCTAAAAAAAGGCTTAATATATATAAAATTTTATAAATATTTATATATATAAAAAACGAAATTTAGTATATATAATTTTAATTACTAAAATTAATAATAATTAAAACAATCATTATAATCGACGACGATTATAGCGATTATTTAAAATCTTAATATTTTAAAGCCTTTTTTAAAGATATATATATATAAATTTTATTTCCTATATCTAGTTATTTTTTTAATTTTTTCTTTAACTATTAATTTTATATTTTATATTAAATATTATTTTTACTCTAAATTTTATTTATTTATACTATTTTAAAATAATAAATCTTTTTATATAACGGTAAGAACATTTATAAACTTTTTAACAAGTATTTTTAATTATCCTTATTATTATCTATAAATTAAAACCCTAACGTAGCTGTGTATCCCGAGGGATAACAGCGCTCGTCACAATCTACCTACCTGTCCTTCAATCTCTCTGCCTCGAGAAACCACAAACAGAGAAGAAGAATCATCACAACTCAAGAACATCCGAGCGACCATAAAACAATTTTCGTCTGTTACAATAAGGCTCTTGGCTTGTAACTGGGCATTAATATTTGTTCATCATAAGCTAGAGCAGGGCGATCGAAGAACGGACCCATGCGGCCGACCTATTTCGCGACCACCGTGTCGGCTCGGTCGTTTTTCTCTCTCTTTTCGCTTTACATCAGGTTTCCTTCCTGTGTTCGAGAACGAAAGCGCCTCGACCAATGATTTCTTATGAGAATGACCAAGAGAAGAACATCTCCCAACCCCCTTATTTATTTTGTTATTCCTCTTCGTAATGCGCTGCGGTAACAGCGATAGTTTGTTGACGAGTTGTGTGACACGGTCGCAAAAGTCGGCCACTCTATTTCTACCCAAGCCCAAAGTCAACATCCATCGTCATCCATCACACACGCATTCATATCACGTTGTCGCGTTGGCTGTCACATAGGTACCTAACGTGGGCAACATTACGATTTTTGAGACCTACCGTCCGATCGTTCGAGCTCGTTTGATACTTATTAATCATGCGCTTTGGTAAAGGTAACTGCCGTCACTATCCATTCGTGCAGTCAGTTACGTAGGTTACGACCTGAAGAGACAGGCTACCGATGCCAGCCGGACCATGATGTTGAGATACTTTTCCTATTCCAAGACGACTCATGAGCTTTCGAGGTCGGTCCCGATCTTGATCTGGAAACTGTCCGGACGCGACCAAATCCCACCGCGTCATTGCACGAGATCGGTACCTGACTAAGAGACAGAAACGGCCTTCACCGCATAAACAAGTCATCAAACTTTGGGAGTACTACGGAGTATTTCCACTCCTACTTTGACAGAAACTTGCTATTTTCCGCGTGATCCATGTGTTGAGGACTCGCGACTATAGATTTTTGACGTCAAGTTTCAAGCAGGTACCCATTAGCAAAACAGATATAGGAATCTTGGTTGTTTGTGTAGAGGAAGTCCTCATCATAGATTCTTCAAGTATCGCCCAACTCACTCTACGCTCTGAACCCTCACAATCTAGCTTCGGAGGGACTTATCTACGTAGACATCTATACCTTCTAACTGCATTTATGCTGTGTACCTTTCAATTGGCATTTGTTAATTTGTAATTTACAAGGCGGTATGCGGAAAAAGAACCCCTGCTTGCCGCGACTCCATCGCGTAAGTGCTTGCCCTCGCACCAGGTGAGTCCCTGTGTGCGTTATAATTAGATTCCGAGATTTTTTTATTACTTCTTCACCGCAAGAACAAACACTTTTTTTACTTTTTCATTACGAGTAATTAGTGAGAAATGAAGGAGGCGATGTACGGATGTAAATCTATTCTTCTGAAACGCTAGCTTCGCAAAGGCACATATTGACAAGATTGAATGTTGGAGATGTTACGGAACGGTGAGACGTATCTAAGTCTCAACAACGTTACGTGCGAAGTCAATTTCGCTATCGGCAGTCGGGAAGAAGAAAATCATATATAACCGAGTCAATGCATAGATATAATCAGCTTTACAAAATAATAAGGAGCATAATGATAAGGGGAAACGAGTTCCGTAAGGCAGAGATTTCCACAGACCCTGACCCTGATGCTCCCGTCTCCCCGGTTCCGAGATCCCAGGCAGCATGGCGTTCGGCAGATTGACGGATCTGCCAGGGCTTTCTCGGTAAACATGTTACAGTATAGGAATCTGTCAAGGAAACAAAGAAACAGCATCCGATGGGCTGGTTTGCTAGTGCCTTTGAGTTTCCGATAGACTGAATAAGGCATACATCCAGGTTCTTGCTCTGTTGGTCTGGGAGGCTTGTTTGACCGCAATACGAAAGTACGGGTGGAGAAGTGCACAGTCAAACATGAAAACCGTATTGCAAGCAGAACTCACAAGTTTGGGGGCATCAATACAGCTACATACCCACATGTAGTTAGGAAGATGCTTTGCCATACACAATTTCAAATTCTCATACACTTCATAATGCATGCAAGAATGATAAGAAGGAGAGCGAGAGCCCAACTCATGACTAATACACTGGTATCGAAGGTAGAAGGGGGATCGAACCAGAGTCGTCAAAATCATGTGACTCAGAGGTAGATACAGACTGAAACGATATCGGCGGTACACACAGGCAAGACGATGAGTGAAGGCCAAACAAGCATATCATTCCCGGGAACAAGCAAGAGAGGCTTGTCCTGTGTGGCCCCCGTTCCCGTCGCCGAGCCACATTGGTCCCCAAAGCCTCAACTTGCGTCTCACGATGAGCCCATCACATCGCCGCCGTCTATCATCCGCCCATGCCGCCGCCAATGAGGTAGACTTCAGCCTGGGGAGATGACCCTGTGAGCATTGTAGTAGCGTGAGACTACGAGGTCTTAGCAACGAGATATCCACATCGACCGATCCGGCCGCTATATGGAATTTGCCCTGTCAATCAGCTGCTGCTTGCTGGTTGGGGCTGTTAGCTAGCATTTAAGCTAGGGGGACTTTTTATCTCCTCCGCCGTCGCCGCCGTGGTGATTTAATTGAGCCCTTGTGTTTTTTGTTTTACTGCTCTGCCCTATCGGAAGTGAAGCGCAGGTGGATGCGAAAACGCAGCGCAGCGAGTGAGCTTCTCGTAGGCGGACGGCCACTGATCACTGATTGCACTGTGAGAAAGAAGTGTGTGTGGTGTTGCGGTGCTCATGGTCCAATGGGCCGTGTGAAATGCCCGGCTGGGACGAAGGAAGCGGTTAGGTTAGGTAGCAATTCGCACCCAAGGGGGATTGAGCAGAAAGAGTGTGCTTGAGTGCTTTTCCCAAGCCCATGATGGCCGTTGATGCCCAACCTACCTCCTACCCACTCTGGCTGGGCTGCGTTGGTACCTGGTACTTCTCTTCCGGTGCTGTGAGCCGAGCAGCTTGCTGGTCCACGAGACTTCGCGAGATATGTCCCCCGTAACGAAACCGTCATCGACCACTGGAGATGCGAAAATGCGAAAACCAGTTTACGAAGCTCAAAGCCCTACCGTTTTGTCGTGATCATCTCACATCCATTCGGTCATCATTGGTTTCGTGCACCTTTGGCGGGAAGCGTCTGCGATCCCAACCAGTCGCATCGTCGCTACTAGCGGGGCGTACCATCTCACGGGGCGCTGTGCCCAGGGTTCCAATAGTTTACCAAGGTCCAATACCAGGTTGAGGATATCCCCGTGTGGCTGTCAGACTGCTGCGCTTCTGGATTCTGGAACAGATTGAGAGATGCCGGATATCTGTAATACGTGAAATCAGCCCCAGCACGGGAAATGTGCCATTCTACGAGGAATAGTCTAATTTGCAAGGTGATTCGTTCTCAGTAGAAGTAGCTGTCTATCGGATCTAATTCACAGAAGTTAGGTAATATTCGAGGAGGGCAGAGTAGTTGGATATGGACGTCATGGTCCAAAAGACGGGCACCCTCAAAACTTGAACAATACTGAGGATACTGAGGATACTGAGATAGCAAAACGGACCGTTACAGGGAGAGACTAGAGGACGGGTTCACCTACTTTTCGACCTTTTTTGGAGTATATTTTTGGTCACGGAATGACATATGTGGAAAGACTCAGTGGAGACGGACAACGGCCTAAATTCCTTGGCTGACTGAACCGGAACAGCTTCCATCGCACCCACACCCCACCCACACCCCTCCCCTCTCTCTCTTCTTGGCTTCCCTTTGTAACGTCTCCCACACCCTTCGCTCCATCCATGGGCTCCAGCGGGCGTCGTCTCATGGCCATGCGAGAGGTCCACTGCGCTCCCGCTCGCATCTTTAAGTACCACACGCATCCTCCACCTCGCCCCCGACTTGCTCTTATGTGAAATCTCACAAACACATTACAACAGTATTATCCGGTCGAGGTTCAATATCGAATCTCGCCATATTTTTCCCCTGCGGTTTCTTTTAAGTCTCAACACGACTTGGAAACTGTTTCTTCTTTCTTTGCGCTCTTGTTTTTTGCTTAGACTTAAAACCAGATCGCTCTCACCTCTTACCCGTCCTCTCCCCATACAACGAAGAGTGTGTAAGTCAAACAAACCACTTTTGTTACCAGATTCTTCCCTCCCTGAAGCCTGGTTCTTTCACATTTGTTCAACCACTTCTACCCAGCCTCTTGCATCCTCTGTTCCCTATTTTTTTTTTTTTTTTTCTATTCTATTGTGTAACAATCACTTCTGCCGTTTTTTCTCTCCCAAAACGTGTGCCCCCCCACCACCCAATACAACCCTGCACTGACAGGTTAACCCTTCCATACCACCCAACCTCTCTATCACTCTACCACACTTGCATATTATACTACCACCTCTCCCTCCTCTGTCTCTTAATATTATCCCCTCATACTGCTCTCATATCCAACAGACGCATGCCATTCACTGGGCCTTTCTTGAGCCTCGTGAAATATCATTCTTCATCATAGAAAAGAGAAGGAGAAGAAGCGATAGAAAAAAAGAAGCTTCACCCTTGTATCCATCGGAGGCCGAACGCACCACTCAAGCCTCACCGCAAGTTTCCACTGACTTTTTCCCGCAGAGCACATATCGCCCGCCTCTTCTTCGCCTACTCTACCTGCAAAAATAAAAAAAACCATTTTCGTTTCTTTTGTTTTCGGATCTTTTTTACATACATCTTCCAGCAATGGGCTCCACATTTCAGGTTCAGCAGGGCTATTACCGCGCCAACCCTCTGACTGTCGACACAAATCATGCGCAAAAGTTCTTCGAGGACGACACTGGCATCCTCGATGAAGACATCCTCGACCACAGTGGCCTCGACTCGGGCTTGGAAATGTCCCCGCATATGGTTGACAGTCGTCGGGATTCTTTCGCCGTTGCAGGCTCGCTCTTCTCGCCCAAGACCGAGGACTGGCACTCTGTTGACATGCAATCTGTACCGTCAAACAATCCCTTTCTAGAGCCCCAGAACACCAACCCTTTCACGAGACATGATGCGCCGCCTCAGATGCAGGCGACCTATAGCTCGCAGGGTCAAGCTTGGTCAATGGGTCATGGTTCAGGCACATGCACTCCGGTTCAATACGATGGGCTAGAAGCAACTTACGATAACAACACCTCCATCTTCCAGCGCCCCATGCCCATGCAGACGCCCTTCAGCAATCCTACTGGTCATGTCCCCTTATTCTCGGCTGTCCCCAGCAACTCGTCCATGCCAACCTCTCCTCAAAAAGACTGGATGGGTCAGGACTTCAAGGGCCAGCCGATCAAGCGCCCTCAACCCGACTCCGTGATTCGTTCACACAACGAGTTGCGCCGTGGAGACGGCATTCGCAAGAAGAATGCTCGGTTCGACATCCCTGCCGAGCGGAATCTTGAGAACATCGATGCCCTGATCTCGCAATCCAATGATGACCAGGAGATCAAAGAGCTGAAGCAGCAGAAGCGATTGCTCCGCAACCGTCAAGCTGCTCTCGACTCGAGGCAAAGGAAGAAGCTGCACACTGAGCGACTCGAAGAGGAGAAGAAGCAATTCACCAACGTCATTACTGCTTTGGAAGACGACTGTGCCGACCTCAACGCCCGGCTAACCGATTTGCTCCGTGAGAGGGAAACCATGATGGTCCAAATGGAAAACATGCGGCTCGAGAAGGAAGATATGCTTCAGGCTCACACCATCGAGACTGGAGAGCTTCGGAAAAAGGTCACCATCCTCACAGACCACGTCCAGCGACTCGAAGCTTCTGCCATGCCCAGCAATACGGGCTACAACAGCAGCTTCGGCGAGATGGACGGCATGACTATGGACGGCACCTGGGATAACCTCACCTTCATGGGTGACTACCCCATGGAGACCGAAGTCAAGCAGGAGATGCAACTCGTTCCTTCCAAGAGACCCGAGGCCATCCTTCCTTCCAAGATCGAGAAGCCAGCCACCCAAGTCGAGACATTGTTCGTTCTGTTCTTCATTGGTGCTATGGTGCTATCGAGCTCATCGACTCCCACCATTCCCCGAGTCTCGGAGGACATGCGTGCTGCCTCGGCTTCCTTGTTGGACAACATCCTCAAGGACACTGGCGTTGCCCATGCTACTGTGATGGACCCCGCTGCTCCCCAACCTTCGGGCGTCAACTGGGCGAACACAGCTTCAGCACCTATGGCGGGTCACGCCGCCTCTATGGAGGGCGTGGCCCCGTCAATGCTAGGTGAACTGGCGGATTCCCTCACGCAACCCACAGAGCAGCAGACCAATGAGCAAGTCTTCTCCATGACCCCGGCGCAGTATAATAGTCTCACGTCGCAAGAATTCATTCGCGCTCCCCTTCCATCTTCCAATAGCAACAATCAGGGCCGGCGCAACCTCGCGGAAGCGTTGGCCAACATGCGCGGCACCACAGAAAAACAATCGGCAGCAGACGTTTACACTAGATCTCTGCTATGGGATCAGATCCCCAACGACGTCGTGCGCAACTTTGCCAAGATGGTGGCAGAGTGCAACGGCGCAAGCGGTGGGCAACCACCATGCAATGATGTCAACTCTTAACGACCCTTTTATGACGACGTTTTTCTTACGATCTTAATGAATGAGAACGACACAACAGCCATTTTGAATTACTCGTTCAAGCCAGCGTTGCTCTTCTTGTTATCTGTTTCTTATTTGTTGATTTCTTCCGATCTTACCTCTCTTAATTGGTTTTCGGTACCATCTTGTGCATACACTTGTCGACGCTCCCGCGCAAACCCAGAGATTTCCCACGGTTGCTCACGCAACACATTACCGAAACAGCACATCCTCCTCTCATCGCCATTCTGCTTTTATTTGCTTTAATTCCGTTGTCCTGATTAGCAAGCGAGCAAGCGTTTGATTTCCATTTGATTTTGTCGTGGCGATTTCTCTTCTTCATGGCCCGCCCCAAGTGACGACATTCGTCTCGGCGCTGTCTCTATTTTTTGGAGTTCCACATATTTGTCTTTTTGGGTAGCAGCATGGCGAAAACGGCGGTTGGTCGGTTGGGAACCGGTGGTGGTGGGTTGAACGGCGGCTGAACCCAACGGAGGAGATATTTGGTTTTTTGAACTCTCAAATTTCCTTGTACAACGGACGAACCCACGGAAATATTTTAGGGAAACAGAACAGAACGAAGATTGCTTGTCATATGCAGTGTGCGACAGCATCTCTATCCAGCAACAGAAAGTTATCTGCTTAAGGAGTTCTTCTCTTCTTTTCTACGCCATCCCCCCATCTGGGCTCTGCGCTCGGAATCTAATGAGTGTCGGGATTGAGAAGGTTGTATACATGGGTTTGGTGCTACGGCTGCTATGAATAGCAAGCCCGACACACGCCCTCACTGCAGCTGGTCATGGTCACACACATCTTTTAGGCGGGGTTTGGTACTTTTTTTTTTTTGAATTGGGACATGATGAGATAATGTCTCACAACACGACAACGGACTGCGACCCCCTTCCCCTTCCCTGGAACTGGGTTCCCACGCACAAAGGGCAGGGGTTGGGCACCCACTCCGATGAGGAAAGCTGGCAGAGAATGGGAAAGCCGGAGTCACGAATCCTATTGTTATTTCGACGCGGATTTATGTTTTTCTTCAACACAACATGCAAACGCTGCATACCAAACGGTGGTACGGAGGTCCCCTCAGACCCCATACCGTGGGTGATTGCTCAACTCGCGGGCATGTTGCTGCTCGAAAACAAGAGCAGCGGCTGCCGTGACACAGCATCACGCAACCGCATACGACTACGATACCACATCGCAAAAACAGAAAACAGAAAACTTTTTTTTTTCTTTTTTTGCGGAGCCGATGTGCCAATCAGTATTCCTCCTGATGGAATGGATTAGGCCGAAGACTCGACAACGACTTGAGAAATTATCTCTCCCCTTTTCCGACCGGTGTTGCCACACCACTTTTTTTTCCCCTCTCTATCTCTCCAAGATGAAGAAAATAATATAGCCAGCTAAGAAAAGAAGAATTTTAAACCATTTCGAAGGAAAAGGGAGAGGCGGCGGACAAAACGACAAAAAGACGAAAGAAAGGAAAGGAGAAAAGAAGGCGACGACGATAATGACGACACCAACGACGCGAACGCGAGAAGAACGGGAACACGTTTTTCGAACATCGAATTAGCTACTCGATTTTGCAACAACCCAGTACTGTCACTTGCTGGCTGTCTAGTACCTGTCCGTCTAGCTCTCGCTCGACTATCCTAGTATCTATCGCGAGTATTATGTCTTGAGGCGCTTTTTTCTGCCTTAGTATCCCGGATGCTCCGAGATAACCACCTTTTTTACTTCGCTCGCTAGATTACTAGTATTTGCGACGGAAGACGAAGAAGAGAAAAATATCATGTAGTGTGTATACACATCTAGTAAGAAAATCGGGATGATTGATGAGACTACCGAGCTTGTTTGGTTGGACGTCTACATCCTTATATATCAGAAAATCAGAATTGAAACATCTTCACCCAAAAATCACGATTTGGTCTTCAGTATCTACGAGTGACTTGAAACCTAGGTGATCGTGATGTAAAGGCCAGCTTCCTCGGAGCTCCCTGCTGTATCTCACGTCCTGCTTTACCCCGCTGACTTTGTCCCAGTGAACAGATCACGTCGCGTACTGCTTTGCCTTGTCTGTCCGCCTGTTTGTCTGCCTACCCTTACATATGTTATTTACAAACTGGTGTGTATGCACCCCGGCCCGACCAGACTAATGCGTGTTTATCTATTACCTGTTACTGATTTGATTGACGGTTCATCATAAGTTGATCAATTCCCCATCCCGCCCCTTCGTTTGCGTATCGGATGCGTGCGCGCATGCATACGACAGGCTTAGGTTTGTGTATGCAATGCATATCCCCCGGGGCCAGGGACATGGATTAGCTGCTCTAAGAGCGCAGGTCGCTATTGATGACCTACCTAGAGGTAGGTCCGGTACAACACCCAGAAAATTGACGACCAACTAGTAGGGAGGTATCTTGCGAAGTTCCGTACCTATCACACCGACCCTTTCCTGCAGATATCTCTCTCTGGACCCGTGTATGCATACATGTATGTAACCCAAGGATACCACTCTATCCCGATCAAAGTTCGATTCGCGCAGGATGGCATTTTCTATCTCCAACTTCTTTTGTCACTTGTTCAGTTCTACCTCTTTCTCTCCGGGTTCCTCAACGGTGATCACGGCCTTTTTTGGCCATATCCAAATGGTCTATACAGATGGCGGTCAATAGAAATGTCGAAGGTAGTTCGGGACCTCCCGGCTTAGAAACCGCGGGAACTTGTAGTCATGCATGCATCTGTACTTAAAGTGCGGGATGATGTTGTGTTAGTTTTAATGCTGACTGGTGTTTATAGTGAGGATCAGCTCGGTTAGATTGAGCTTGTATAATGATTTCAATTTTCAATCTCAAGTAGTCTATATTATTTTTTTCTATATTTTCTCAAGCTTTTTCTTGGTGGAACATTGTATCTGACCTATTTCGTCCTGCCTGATTGTCCTAGCCCACCTGCGTGGGACTAAAAGAAAAAATGGGGGGATATGCATAACCCCTCACTCCGATCTCGAAGAAGGATTTCAATTCACATGCCCCCCAACTGAATACTGAAAGGTCTGCTGCGGGAGAAAGTTCCTTGGAAGCAGAAAATTGAAAGTCAGGTGCTCTTGAGTTCGGAGAAAAGTAACGCAGCCCTCGCCTAGCTGCCTGCAATAGGTAGTCTTCGACTATCATTCGCCTATCACGATAGGTATCGCAATCGCTTACCCATTCAGCTCCGAAGAACGTGATCACTTGTCTGAGTATCTGCCTAACCATGATTTATCGGCAGATGTTCAGTACATGGAAAAGCCTATCTAATAAACTGCCTCAGGTATAACAGATCTGGATTCCAGATCTAATAAGTCACCCGACGGTTTGGAAATGGCCAGCACTTAGCTAGGTCAAGGGCACTATAAATATCCGCCGTTCATTAAATCTAAATGACACGAGGTTCGTTCCTCATCTGGTAATCTTAAGACAGAAAGAACTAGGAATATCCATGATTGTGAGACAAGGAGACTTAGCTTAATTGAGAGAAGGCTGCGAGTGAGACCGGCTCTATTCTTTTTTCTTTCTTTCTTGAAAGACCGAGACAGACCGTATCACCGGTTTTTTCTAACGTTCCCCCTCCCGGAATTTGGGCCCCCACCTTAACCCGAAGAACCTATGCCAAGAGAGAGATAAAACAGGGCACACATTTTGTCTTAGACATTGACGGGATGATGGGAGTGGCTGATTTTAGCAGAGAAAGCGAGGGGGGAAGATAAGCCAGAAATAAGACGGCGGCATTAGTATCGTCAGCTCCCGTTGACATGTTGTTTTGAAGTGCAAGGGAGCCTGGTAAATCGATGACGTTTCTTACAACCCTCCCGAGGTAGAAAACAACCTATATTTATTGTCACTACTGTAATGCAAATCCCTTTGACCATTCTAGAATATGGGCAGGTTCCGGACTACCGGGTTTATGTATGATGCCGAATGACCACGGAATGACATACTGCCTCCAACAACATGACCGGGGGAGGGTAGGCAAGCTCTAACAAGGGGATTTCTCTCTAGAGAATCTAACGGCATATTATCTAATCTATCCTTGACAGCTGATCTACCTCTCTCAGTGCTAATAATAATCCGGATAGATCAAACATGACTTCCTAAACTACTATAAGTTTTTGGCCTCCCGTACCGCGCGCCCCGCTCCGCGATTGACGAAATCCCGTATGACCATCAGCACTCACGTAATATATCAGCGAAAAAAAACCCCGTGTTCGCTTTACCGACCAACCAGCAATCGTTCACACCCCCTCATGAGTTTCCCCGTTGTTGCATGCATGCAGGAAAGCCTGACCCCAACCCCCATAGTCCAGCCTGCCTTAGGCCTGTCTTACCTGAAGCATGTAGGTGTAAGCTACACTTGCAAAGGTTTTTGACTGGCTTAATCTCGATGACAACCTCCCACCAGCTAGCCTTCTTCCTAGCCCTGCCTGCACCATGATACCACCAGACAGGTCACCTCACCACACCACTACGCAAAGTACATGCAGAAGCACCTCTCCCTTCCATACCTACCTTTCCCTTCCCTTCCCTCCCTTCTTACCCCGCTACGCATCGTTTCTCCAACTCATACTTTCCTAGACTGGGCTTATACCCTCCCACACATTGAAAAACAACTCATCAGGTATCTCCAACACTTTCCCCATCCGTGCACACGAGACCCTTCAGTGTGGCCCAGATACGGTAGGCATGCGAGAGTCAGATAACCCTAAAGCAGGCTCTCATCACTTTCACCCTTCACTTCCTTTTTCGTTTCTGGGGTCCGCGTGCTGCCTTTACGTAGTTTCTCACTCGCATGATATGTCTACATCGAGATTTGGAAAAAAGACTAGAGAGGGAGGTGGTACCACTACCGGATATGCAGAAGCAGAAGCAGAAGCGGAAGCAGAGACGTTGGGTACCTACACTAAGGTTCGCAACCTGAGGGTGTGAAGAAATACGCATCTGGTGAGTATCTGCGAATTTGGGGACTGCCGCGCCGTCAACGGTTATGCTTCTTGCCTGAGGCTCCGCCCACATAAGAGCAATGCAACTTTTAGCTTTTCTGCAGTTTGGATGGGTGTGTGCGCGTGTGCGTTATAGGTGTATGGTTGATTGGCTGGTTTAGCTCCTCGAGTTCTTACACACTCTTTCACGCTCTTTTTTCTTCAATTAAAATAGACGTAAGTAAGCGCTAACTGAAGTACTTTGGTACTGAGATAAGTAAGTAAGTAAGCTATTTACAGAGGACTCAAGTGTCAGTTTATACGCCGACGTATCCGGTGATGGAAAACTAACATGAAAGGGCGTTCTTCAAGCATGTATGCAAGCTTACTTGGGATAAGTGTTCCTCGTTCTGACAGGCGCTGGGGTCTAGCTCACAGCCGCGGTCATATCTCACCATCACTCTCTGACTGCACAATGTCAATGCTACACGAGGCAGTTGCAAGTAAGCCATTACAAAACAGCCAATTAATATCGCGGAAACCTCCTCTTAACTTGCACTTGTGGTTTCCCGTATGCGGCTTAATTGGAATGAAACCACTTAACAAAAAGTATCTGTCACGAGAGGTCACACTACCTGCGACGTTTGATTGCAGGGTAGTATGACCGGATCGGGGGCTCAAAAAAAAAAAGAGTCTCTTTTCGGCACTCCCTGCTTGATCATACCGTTGCTTTCGGCAGATCTCATCGCGCTATTTATGACGTAAGTAGATAGTTTCTATTGTTGTTCCTATTCTGATATCTTGTTCTTCTTCCAAAGTTGAGAATTGAAGCACTAGCTAGACAATCAACTAAGTCAAACTAAGCTTAAGATCACGTACCAATTTAACAAATCTCATAGACTTTTTCGATAATATAAGACGCATTTGACTTTATATTAATCCGTACTCTGTTGATTGGCCTGTGTTGTACATAGCTTCACTTGCATCAAAGATACACTACCAATTAACATGACACAAGATCAAGAACGAAAATGTAATTAATCCCCTGATATTCCCGCTCTCACATAAGCACGCCATCATCATCATCATCATCGCGTGGATCACCCTCAAGCACGAGTCCAAACCTCATGCAAGCTTATTATTACGACTTCATTGATAACTCACATGCGCCACGAGATCCAATGGTCTCGCACACCCACTCCTGCAGCTTATGTAAAAAAACATCCAAAGCGCAGGATGAGGCTCTGGCGACTTGCATCCAGGCGTTCAAAGAATCGGCCCACCTCCACACCCTTTGGAACATCCCTGGTTCCGATTTCGCTATGCATGAACATTGATTACAGTGGCAGCGGTGATGGATGCACTCGCAACGGAAATAAGAGAATCGTACGTCTTTTCGATCTTTATGCCCTGGCATAAAGTAGGACACCTACATGCCGTTGTGTGGCGCATGTCACAGAGCCTTGTAGGCGTGTGTTCTAGACTTTTGTGATCGAGTAGGTCATCAAATCATTTGATGGCAATTTTCGTGTTCGTGATGAATAAGGTATGTAAACAACTCGTCCGAAAGGCTGGAGTATTGGCACCACTCATCTGAGGTTCACAACATCAGACCAACCTGCCGTGCCCTGGCCTCTTAACGCGACCTGCCTACTCTATTCCCTCCTCTCTCGAGTACACATAAAATGCATTTACGCACTGCAACCATCCGACGATACTTTGATGTCGCATCCAAAGCCGCACGAGTTATCAATAAAAATCGTTCCAGCCTGCTTTACACTATTTACCTTTTGTAGTATCACAACATTCAATCAGGCAATGTCTCTTTACTGACACACAGATATACATCTAAGTCTCACTGTCATCACCGCAGTTCTTCCACACCAATGGAACAACAAAGAGATCGGAGACTAGAGATCATGACTCGCATAGTTGCGTTTGCACCGTCAGACGAATGGCGGCATGGTAATACGATCACGACATGTCTAAGTGTATGTTAAGAACTTCTAACTCACCGAAGTTGGTTTTCGTACAAGAGCACGCGATCGAAATAGAGATACGAAACAGAGCTACTCATTCGCCCGTTCATGGTTTCTCTTATAATATATATCCCGCTGATCTGTCTCACCGGCCGCCACGATCGGTCCCTATGCAATAGCGAATCAACGTAGACGATGGGTAGGTGAAATAAGAGAAGGTGGTAGCATGAGCAAGCCGCATGCTGGTGGTCGTGATACCGTGAGGATGTGGTTATGTCTCTAAGGGGAGTAGGCTGGATCAATGGAGATGTCAATCCGGAGATCCAACAGCTACAGAACCTCGTATGATGAAGATCCTTGAATGATTCCCTCAAGGGACATCCCATGATCCTCAGATCCCAGGATAAGCCAAGACAGTCAGCCTACCTGTCAACCAAGCTGACCGCAGTCGTCGGCTCACTGCATCAGAGCAGGGGGACCATAAACCTAGAAAAAAACGAAACATACAATCTTACGAAATAGATGATCCCAAAGCCACAGCATCCCTATACCGACAAATAAGATTCAGCACTTCACTTCCACATCGCCTTCGCGTAACAGAGTGTATGCAGGTAATCTTTCCCCTTGTTCGTTCTCAATCACCTATCTTATGTAAGTCAACATGCACGCAATACGACCTCGGTCTCCGGCTGCTGCTGATGTCATCCCATCCACTAACTCATCCTACTCTCCCTTCCTCATCCCTTCCTGCCCCCCAAAGACGGCACGTATGTTACGATGGTAAGCAACTACATATTCATCAAACGTAAGCAAGCTACTCACGCTACCCCATGGGGACAAAGCAATGTGTACTTACCTACCTACTAGCCCCGGCATAACATAAGATGACAGCTGCATTCCCTTTGCTTCGCCCCCCAATCCAAACCGCCCGCAAAAGACAAGGGGCAAGAAGGAACCTATAGTAACAGGTAAAAATCACGTAGCGAGTCTTTCGTTGTCTGCTTCCGCATACCTACAGGCTCGGCTCCTTAGTGCCTCGCCCGCTTTACCTTGAAGAATCAACAAAAAGGGATGCCGGCCGCTTAAACCGGGCCGGTAACCTAAAATCTAACCTATTATCCGTCCTCACACACGTCCCATATCCGCGTCCGCTTTTCGCTCTCGACCTCGGAGAACTAGAGTAGAGAGAGAGAGAGAGAGAGAGAGAGAGAGAGAGGGAGAGAGAGTATGGGGAGCTGTTTTGTTGATATCGGTAAAAGAAGACTTCACCGAAGAATCGTAGATGAGGGAGGGAATATGTAGTGAAAAATGAACAAAAATCAAGTCTCGCATTGACCAAGAGTTAACTGATCATACCAACACGGTAATGCTGAGGGTAATTGCAGTGAGTGAGCACCTCAATCAAGTACAAAGTAATAAGTCAGTTGTGCACTTCCAAAACCGAAGAAGCCGCAGCAGCAGCAACAGCAGCAGCAAACGAACACCATAAGTTCTCACATCATATTCTCTTGCTCGCTTGCTTATTGTGTTATGTGTTATGTATGTATATACTGCACATATCTTAGTCACCTTCGCACATCTCTCATCAGCATCATCATCGTATAATACTCGTCGATAAGGCAAGGTTCCCTCTCCTGACACTTTGGAGTATCACAAAATGAGAAAGACCAAAAAAAAAAAAAAAAAAAAATCGACGCTTTATCAATCAACCCCAAACCCTAACTCCAACCGAGGAGGAGTTACAGACTCAGAATTAGGTAGGTACACCTGGTAGTAGCTCACACACCTCATCCCATCCCATCCTTCTGCCCATTCATTGGCCAATTGCTTGCCGTCAAGAAAAACAAAAAATCGCCTCTGCTCGCTAAATAAGCAGGATCACTCCACATACAGGAGATCCCACGATAGACAAGAGCCTCGGTCCAAAAAATTTCAATAGCTAGTCATGTATGTACTGATCTTTCTTGTTGTTATTGTTGTTGTCGTCTTTACTTCGGATTGTATTTGTCCTTCCAAATCCTGTAGCAGCAACGTCGCGTTAGCAGACTGGCAGATTGGCCATGACTGAGACCATGGATCAATCATGGATAACAGATGCAAGACAAAACTGGGTAGGTGAGGAGGGAGGCAGTGCTGAAGTAAGGATGATTGTGTAGGTAAATAGAGACGTTTCGGAGTGTTAATCCACAACAGAGGATGTGAACGCCTCTAAGAGAGACCAACGATGGGACAAAGCACTCGCTCTCACAACTCCCAAAACCCAATTGGACGGCATCGCATCGCCCTGCCATTTGTAAACACAAAACAAGGGACGTCAATCAAGCCATTCCTCCCTGCACGACACCCGCAAACACGCTCGCGATCGGTGTTGTTCGCAAGGAGCGAGTAGCACTACGGGGGTAAAAGCGGTGAACCACAGATCATGAATCGTGTGCAACGTCAAATCGTCCCTCTTTACTCTGTCTCAAAGGCATCCAGTGTCCCACTACCCCGTAAAACCCAAACAGAAGGGAAGTAGGACCGCATCCCATCAAACAAAAAACGAATGAGAGAGCCCAAAAGTGCATTTTCGGTGAAAGCCAGGTCTCTGGTTGGCTGCTTCTGCTCCCAGTGCTCCATTGGGCGTCTCCATAGGTAGTGTATCGCCATCGCTGATTTCCACTAAATTGGATCGTACAGTGGGCATTACCTCCGGAGACAGAAAGATACCCCCAAAACAAAAAAGGGTACGAGAAAAACACTACGCTAAAGAGAGAATCGATAGGAGGAGAGAAGAGCAGAGAAAGGGAGAGGGGACGCAGGTAGGCAGGCCGCATATCATGCGACCTTATGGAGCACCAAGCCAGCCCCTGGACTGGACTGGTCTTGGGCTTTGGCTTCTGGCCTGCTGGTCGGCCGCTGGGCAGCGAGCAAAACAAAAGCAGAGTAACGGAGGAAAGCACCGTTTTGTCCATTGATTGGTCAATTGCCCCCCTTGAAGCGAGAAACCGTGAAAACGGGAGGGGTGAAAAAACAGGGCGAACGAAGTCATAGGTAACCACAAGGTTTGCTCTGTAGCAGCTAGCAACCAGCAGCAATAGCGAGCAAGCAAGCAAAGCTAAAGCTCTACTCCCCATCCATTCCGTCTCTTCTCTGTTTCTTGCTTGTAACCTGAGAACCTGGACTTTGTAACCTGTGACCTGGCGGTTCTCTCGCTACAGCACCTCTCGGCAGGCAGGGAAGTAGCTGGCTCGCTTGGCTGATTTGCATTACTCGTACATACGTCGTACATCACATACGGCGTGGGGTGCATTTTGTATTTTCGATGTTTATCTTGGCCATCTTGGCCTAGATCGAATGACCAACAGACGATGTGAACTATGAAGATCCTTGTCTTCTTGTCTCTTGTGTTTTACTGCTGATTCTGGAATTTTGAGATCGATAAGGGGTAGAGGGAGCAAGGCCAGGTAAGGCAGCGACAAGAGTCTACGAAGAGCACACGGAAAATCGAGAGAGAAGGAGAGAGGGGAAAGAAATTGTACATACCAAGTATTCCCAAGTGTCTTATTCCCATTCTTCTCAGCAAGGCGGTAGTACCGAGCAGCTTGAAACTAGAGACACACACAGACACGAGTCAGCTTGCTTGCTCAACTACCCCAAAACCGACTACTAATCATGACAAGAAATCATCGTGACTGGTCCAAGCAAGCGTAAGAGGAGTGAATGGTGCTATTCCAACGCTGTGATCCGGTTGGTTTATATCACTCCCGCCTAAACAAGTGCAAGGCGCAGCAGCTGTTCAGAACGAGAAGTTCCTAGGGCGTTGATGCCTAACCTAACTGCCGGATCGAAACCCAGGAAACAGACAAGCGTGCTTTCTTCCCAACCCGGGTTACTGGGTAGTGGACGCCTCCAAAATAGCAAGGGATAATGGGTACGAGTATACCGAGCCAGAGCACCAAGATTCCCAAACGAAGCATACGAAGACGCCGCGATTCCCGAGGCTGATCACTGCGAATCATCGAATCGTTCGCCTCGTTCTCGTTCTTGTCACTCCTTTCCCTCTCCCTCTAGTTCATACCGGTCGAGATCAACTGGCTAATTGGAGCACTGGTCAAGGGGGAAAATGTGATATATATGATGTGATGAGGTTGACGTGTTGTCGTCGATATCGTTGGTTGTCCTGATTCATGCCTGACCAAAGGGCAAGGGGCAATAACAAAAATAGACGAAACAAACGAACCTTGTCTTTCTTGCATCCGAATCCCTCTAGATAGCACCAAGCGGCCTCGTTCATCGCATCTGTATGGACCGAGCACGGGCCCGTACGATTAGCAAGACCAGTCACGGACTTTTGCCTTCTCAAAGAACACGAAGCTCCGATCGAGGAACCGGATTCTTGACTCAGAAGGTAGTGAATCGGATCGGAGGTCTTGTTTGGCCTGGTCGGGATGAAAAGGGCCCTAGAACAGACTTACCGGTATCTCCTAAATTCGCGGCCGTCTCGTAATACTATTCCCGAAGTTAGTGTTCGTTCTTTGCAGATGGGAAAAGCTCCCAATGGTCAATGGCTAGAGTAAGGTGGCAAAGACCGTAGTAGATCGCTTCAGCTCTTTGCCTCTTCGCAGACGGGACAAGCCCCCAATGGCTGATAGCTGTAACAAAGTGGCAAAGAGAGTAGCGAGCGGATCGCTCCAGGTCTTTGCCTCTTTGCGTCTCTATTTCCTCTCCTCCTATCCGTTCCTCATCGACCCATTTCGCCTCCTCAACTGCCCCTCACGAGCAATTGGACCACTTCATCTCGTATCTCTCACGAAGCAGAAAGACCCCCAATGAGGCACAGCATCCAAATACAAGAACAAGAAAGTCTGGACTCACCTGTTTAGCAGCAACCGGATCCACCTTGGTGCCCCAGCCATGGCGGAAGCAATTCGCCAGCTCGAAGATAGACAAGACCAGCTCGCCCTTCGCGGCGCCGCCTTTCGTGCTTCCGGCCTTCAGGGCTTTCGTCTCGACTAACGCGGCGTTGGACGCGGCTGCTGAGAGGAAGATGACGGCGCGCTCAGGGTTGGGCTCGCAACCCCAGCCGTGCCTGGATTTGGGGGTTGCGTATGATTAGCTAGCTGTCTCTTTCTCGATTATTCCTGGATTGAATGGAGTGTTGGTTCCATTTCCATCTTGTATGTGATGAACACTTTGGCCCTTTTTCTCAGCAGAGATGGAAGTAAAATGGATGGTTGGTCGGTCATCCGGGTAGAGAAGGAGAAGCAGGTCTCGGGGAGCGAAAGTGACGGGAAAGACGAAATTGTTGTCGTCCCGTAGGACGGGCAGATAGACCAAGAACAAGAATAAGAAACCCATGGATATCACTCACCTCAAAGCCAATCCATACAGCACTTGACTGAGGGGATCATTGGCACCATAAGGATCCGCCAACTTCTCAAAAATCCTTGTCGACCCCTCGAAATCCTCGCTCTCATGCAGTCTTATAGCCTCCTGAATATCGGCTTCAATCGCCCGCTGATCGACTTTCCCTCCCCTCGTGCCACCGCTGCTGCCCGCAGAATTTGGCCTTGAATCAGAAATACTCCGGCTCCGACTCCTCGTGCGCTCCTCGTTCGTCTCGGCGAGGATGGTCGCGCGCTTCTCCCATTGTCTCTCGACGGCCTCTTTGTCGGCTCGCTCGATGGCCGCGTTGGGATTGTTCTTGGTGTGCTCGAGGATGGGCACGACGTTGATTTGGGGTAGGTTCTCGGGGACGTATGCTGAGGTCTGCGGTTCGCGGCGCAGTCCTAGTTTTTGCGAGAGGCGGTGCGTTTTCTTCTGTGCTTGGTCCGCGGAACCGGTCGTCGTCGGATTGAAATTCGCGTTGTTGCTACTCACGCTCGCATTGCTGTCCGTTCGCGACCGGCGGAATATGTCGAGGCTGCGACGGGATTTGTTCTGGGGTGGTGACGAGGCATCTTGTGCGCTGAGGTGTTGACCGTGGTGGTAGTGGTGTTGACGGTCGGCGGGGTAAGTTGGCGGGTAGATGATCTCGCGCGTGTTGGTGTCGGAGCGCACGAAGGTGAACTCGGGCCCGGCTAGCTTGTTCAGTGTCTCGGAGTAGGCTGCGTCACCTTCGCCTAGCTGGTTTTTCTTCTTGAGGATATCTCGGATGCCCATTTTCGGTCTGAAGCCCTTTTTGCGCCCGGTGGGATATCTGATAATGAAAGTATCTGGGTAGGTAATAAGGTATGATGTAAGGGTCTTCTTCACAGAGGCGAGAAGCGGCGTTGAAGAACAACGCGTCACAGTAGCAACGATAGTAGTAGCGATAGCAGACAAAGAAGGCGGAACAAAGTTGTTGGTTGTAGCAACAGAGATTGTGAACCTTATTGATTCAATGCGAACAGATAATGAATGCGCAAAGACGCTTGATATTGAATAAAAGTATGAACATGAAGGTTAATTTGACATGGTCATCTCTATCAGAACCTGAATCAGAAGCGGCCGACTCGACTCAATCAATCAATTATTATGCGCCGAGCCATCAGGGGTGGCTGAGCGCTTAAGTGTTTCGTGTTCCGTCCTGTTACCACTTGTGCGTGCGGGTTAAACAGAAGTTGATTTGCCTCCTCTTCTTGGTACGTCTCGGCATGGTTCAAGTCCTGGAGCTGAGAGAGGATACCGCACGATAACCTGCGGTCGTAGCTTTAATAAGAGCGCGGGGCTGAGCGCTGACGTGATCGCTAGAAAGAATCTGGCATAGCTAAGCCTTTAGGGCGCCTTGCGCTTGCGTAACAAATTGAAACACCAAACCTCTGCCTTTCCTGTCTCCGGCGCCATATCAACGTCCAATTAGAGCGACACAAGACATGATTCACTGATTTTACAAATGACGAGGCCTCAAGTTCTATACAATCTCCTTTTTTTTCTTATTCACTATTCTTGTCGTCTGCTTCAGTTCTTTCTCTATCTAAAGAGAGACTCTTTGCTGAGCCACTAAGAGAAACCTCAAGTCTCTCATTCACAAAGACAAACAGAACTCAAAGGATATCACGACCATGCGAGAAGCGCCCTTCTCTTCCTGTGCCAGAATTTGGCCCCCTTTCCTCTAGATCGTGCAAGTCAGAAAGCTGTCACATAAAGATATGTAGAATCCTGGACAGCTACTGGGTGTCGTGAGACGATATCCTGTAACCGTGGATGGAATCTGTAGTCCATCCACCAGCAAATATGTACCTGCTATGTTAGTAGTGCATCAATTAAACTCGATGAAGTCTTTTTGCTCAGCCAGATCCAGATTCTGGTTGTCGTCCTGGCCAATGAACTCCTCTACTTCGTCCGAGTCCACATCATCACTATCCACCCCGTCCGAATCGTCGCTGGAGACGTCGCCCGACGACGTACGTTGATTGCGTTCGCGCATGATACTTGCCTTCTCAATATGCAGTCGTTTACAGCCCTTGATCTTACAGTGCCCCGTGTTGCTAAAATCGGGACATTCAAAGACGTGCCGGTCTGGGCAGCTCGCACCTTTGTCGCAGTATCCATAGATGCCAAATGCACGACAAACCGGCGCACTGGATGGGTACTCCACGTGCAGGTAGGCACATGCAGGGTTTGTACACTTGCCATGGGCATAGTGAATGCAGAGCGGCGTTCGCTTCTCAGTGAGGTCGTGGGATAGATTGCAGTTGTCACCGTTGGAACACTCGCCTTTCAGAGCATTTCGGCAAACAGCCGTCTTGGAGATGTCGTGGATGTATCGGCATGATGGACCCTTGGCGCATGTACCTAGAAAATTTATGTGTCAGTGCGTCCCTCAAGGAGCCTTACCGCACATCGCCTTGGCAGATGGAGCTAGCCCATTGTAGTTCGAGATGTAGGAAGACGATACCGGTCCAGGAGAAGGTCGTGCACTGTTCGTCGACCTTCTTGAATGCGCCAGCGCGCCTGCATCTGGTTAGTATGCACTTAACGTGTTTTGGTGATACGTACTGCTGTGCTTGAACGATCTTCTGGCGAACGAGGTTACCGTTCTTGGTGCGATGGAACTTGACGCCGAAGATATCGGCCACCTTAGGTGTGGCGCTGGGTGGGTTAAGATCATCTAGAGACAAACTCAGTATTCAATGATGAGCTAATATTTCTAAGAATGACCAACCTGGTGCTTTGACGAGTTTGCTGCCTTGCTTGGTAACATGGAAACGGACGCCTTCTACATCGACTTCATATCGTGAAGCTGGGTTAGACGGGTTAGTGACCGATCCAACGGCGGTAGTAGCTCGAACCCCGGCCTGCTGTAAGCTCTTGGCCAAGTGAGCCTTCTCGCGATGGTCCTGTGCGGCTTCTTTTTGCTTGAGAGTCTGTTCGATCGCTTGAGCCCGCTGTTGGGTCTCTCGTTCATAGATATTGCGGTTGATCAATTGCATGTGGCGGTCTGTCTTGGAAATAAACGGCGAAGAGGGTGTATCCGAAGCGGGCTTCTCATCGCTAGACTCTGATCCTGGAGTATTGCCGTTGAGGATTAAGGTTCTGTTGCGATATGTAGGAGTGAATTTGCCACGGCCACCGCGATAACTGGATTGAGGGTAGGGTGCCGATCTGAAGTTGCCACCTAGATTTGATGTATTAATGGATGAGGGGGAAAAATTGACGGTCAACAAAGGTAGGGCATGTCGGTGCAGGTATGAAGAGTAATGGAAAGCGAGATCATACCGTAAGGTGCGCCATAACTCTGCGCTTGCTTGTGGGTTTGAATACGACCTGGGGAGAGATGAGCGGTCATGTTCCAAGGAAGAAAAGAAAAAGGGACAGAAAAAGTCAGCCAGATTGGGCTTGCTTGGAACGCACTGGAAAGTTTGCTGATCTTTTCCCTCAGCTCATCGTCCTCAGCTGAAGACATGTTGATGGCTAAGGTAGTGACTGTAGGTATGATGATAAGGGGTAGGATGATGAGTAAGGTCGAGGCTTGAGGTGAAGGCGAGTAGCAGCTCAATAAACTCAATCAGGGAATAGGGACCTAGAAGAACTAGAGCACCTAATGTAATGATGTTGCTAGTTGGTGATTTTGATGCGAAATCGACTAGCGCAACTTCCTTGAGATTTGGGCTAAGTGTTAATAGAAGGGACAAAGACCAACGAGAGAAAGAATGGCAAAGGATGAGGGCAGGATGAATGGGGATACGGAGATGGAGGTAACAAGGAACCGCGAGGGCAGTGATGATGCTGTGAACTTGCGGTTCTTCCTCGCGAACACTTCCGTTCCTTGCCCAGTCGCATGCAATGTAAAGGAAGAACTTGTGTTACTTGGCAGTAGTTCTTGCTCAAGCTTGGAGCCGTGATGTGAAACCCTTAAACTCGGTGGAATAAAACAGTGAGGGTTTGAATCTCAAGGCTGAATGCAGTTGCGACAATGCGCGATGCACTCTGGATGGATGAAGGGGAAGATGGGAATATGTCGTAGATGGAGGAAAGTGGTATGGCGGACAGAGGATATTGAATGAAGAGTAATGTTAATGGGTGAGTGGCGACCTTTACCTCCTGCCTGCTTCAACCTATCTCCGCCGGCGCTGCTGCCATTGTTTCGGCGGCGCGTGCCTGGATTTTACAATTACCCCAACTTACGTAATCCAGATGTAGCATGTTCTCTGCAAACGGCGTCACCAGCTGGCAAGGCTGAAGTGGGCCCCCCCTGCTACTGTATGACATTGAAGGGAAGGAACCTTATTATTAGCTCCTACATCATAGCTGCTGCTTCTTCAGAGGGAGGAGGATCGCGTTCCTTTCTTTCACCATTCATTTTCAGGTTGCACACCTTGCGCCCAAAGAGCAATAACTCTTTTGTGTGCAGTCCCCTTCATTTTATGTTTCTAGGTTCATCTGTCGGTGTCGCCAAAACCGACTTGCGCCTTTGACAGCAATCCCGATTTCATCATAATCCACCACCGCCTACCTCTACCTGCGACCGCTCGATATTCATGTGTTGAAGGGTTCGCCCGCCATCCACTTTCAACCATGGCCGCCGTCAAGCCCGAGCCTATGATAAAACAAGATCCTGATGGCACTGCCGCCTCCCCTGCAGTCTTGTCCGATGATGACATGTATGAAGAGACCGGCGACCTCGAATTTGTCGATCTCGATCCCAACACCAACCCTGCTGCCGGCAATGCTTACCTAGCCCACGTCCCCAAGTACCTCTACGATGTGTGCACTCACTACGGCGCCGAGAGTGATATCCAGATCGGCACTGTGCGGAAGTGGACAGAGACGGTCAATGGACAGCCCAAGGTATGCGCAAACCTCAGTCAAGCTATTCTATGATGCGCCGCCTTATCTTAACGTCATTCTTTAGGAGAGAATTGCCATACTGCTAGACTACCGCGAGCCAAAGCACCAGAATGTCCCCAAAGAGTATCGACTTGACCCCAAAGATACCCCCATGGGCAAAGATGCTATCACCCCCAATACCTTCCTCTTCACCGAGCAAGACCTACCTGGCTACAAATCAGAAGGCCGAGGCGCCAACAACGACGTGCCTTTCCATATTCGCAAACAACAAGAGCAGCAAAGGCAAAAGCAGCAGCCCAATGACAAGACCCAGGAAGGCGGTGTCAAGAAGAATAAATGGCAGCCTCGCTATAAGAAGGCGATTGCCAGTATGAATACCTGTCTCATCCCGGCAAAGTGATAGATATGCTGATATGGAGACAGAGAAAACCATCTTGGCTGCCCGGTTTCGACATGAAGTAAACTGCCAACCTGTTATGACACCAGAGACTCAGCACATCATGAGGACCATGACCTCCGATATGATGAAGCCCAAGGTCACCACAACCATCGTCAAGTCCTTCGATCCAAACGGTGTCATCCAAGCCGGTGCTCATGTGTCTAACGACAAATTCAGCAACCTTGTCGTATGTTATTCGCGTATTTTCTGGCCTCCTCTTATCATGAAGCTAACCATCACAGCGCACGGCCCCCGAACCCAAGAAGGCCAAGAAGCAGAAGGAGGAGAAGGCAGCTCGCCTACCACAGAGCGAGTTGCGCGATCGTCTCTTCAACTGCTTCGAGCAGTTTACCTACTGGCCTCTCAAGGCTTTCAAGCAGACTCTCAACCAGCCAGAGGCCTGGTTGCGCGAGAACCTGGAGGAACTAGCTGTGCTTCACAAGTCTGGTCGGTTCGCCAATCACTGGGAGCTCAAGCCCGAGTACAAGCGAGCGAGTGCACAGTCTCTTGAGGACGCGCCCCCGATCCAGGATGCCGCTGACTCAGACGATGACGACGATGATAATATCAAGATGGAGGATGTTTTGCCTTCATAAATGCCGAAGTGATCCCAATTTCCGCACGATTACGATACGAGGATGGAGGGTATGACCTTACATAAGCTAGATGATGATATCTTGAAAGAGGATATCATAGGGCGACCAATGTTCCGTTGGTGTCGTACCCGCTACCATTTTCCTAAAGAGAAGAGAGGAATGATAGAGAGGATTCACCCCCTTTCGTTACATGTATATAATATAATGATACCCTAGGGCAGCATCACAGTCCAGGAATAGACTGTCAGGGAGGTCAATGCTCACACTGAGGAGCATCCGACCTTAGCATAACCGGAGTGTACGATAATACACAACTGGAAAGATACCTATATCTGAAGAATGACGTTAAACCCCAAAGAACTGATGCTGATGTCATGATGAGAGAAACTGGCACCGTTTAGTCCCGGGTCGAATTGCCATATTAAGATGCTGTATTAGACTCTTTAATCTACTTAGTACCAAGCTTGTCTTATCTGAGGATGACAATAAGTAGTTGAAAATCTGATACGAGAACCTTTTACGAGTCTATGCTACTTTCATAAGAACTAGTATTCGTGTGTATATTTAGTGATTATGAGTTCAGTATGAATTAAACATGGATTGAGTATGTGAAACGATGTGCATAATATAATCTGTTATTTATCCTTGACGAGTGTGATATCCCTTAATGGTCTTAAGTTCTCTATATAACGGCAGGTTCTACCTTAGTAACTTAATTGATGCTAGCTATTGAAATCGGGTCCAAGATGAGGGCTTAACACAACCAACACTACTCAAAGGTGAGGCGCGCAAGCCCCTAAAAAGTATTGAGAACTGGAAAATTAATAAATTCTTGTAATTTAAATATTTATGTATAGAAATTATTATATATAAAAGCTTAACGCGAAATTTATTTATTATGCTTTTAGTTATTGATTTTTTTACGTTTGCTATTTTGCTAAAATTAAGCTAATTATGTTAAAAATATAATATATTATAATTATATAATTATTATTTTTACTTTAATCTTTTTTTATTATTTTATATATATTTTTACTATAATAATAAAAATAAACAATATTTTGATAAAATAGTATAAAAAAAGGTTAGATTAGTTTAGATTTTATTATTTTCGGGTTTTTGGCTTTTTTTTTGTGTTTAGTTTTATTAATTTTTTTAAAATTTTACGTTATCGTAAAAAGTTACTAATTTTGGCTTTTTATTATTATTAGTTAATAATATTTTTTTTAAATATATTATATTTAATATTATATTATTTTTAATTTAGCTAATTAAGTAAAAAAATTAGTAAAAGTCGGTTTGTTAAATTTTATATAGTTTTATTAAACTATTTATAAAATATTAAAAAAATATTATTTATTATATTAATTAATTGCCGATTTAATTTTAAAAATTTTCGATTATATAGCTTAATTTAGTTAAAAATAATATTTATATATTAATTATTAATTATATATTTTTATTAAACAAAAAATTAACGTAAAAAAGTTTTATAAAAACGATTAATAGCTATTTACAAAATTTTAGTAATAATATTAGTAATATTTTTTTTAAAAACTAGAAATATTTTTATAATTTAAAATCGTATTTATTATAATTTAATTTTAAATTAATTAAGTTATAAAAAAAACTTCGGTTTTGTTATAGGTTTTTTTTTAGTATTTTTAGATATTTTTTTTTTTTATTAAATTTTATAGATAAAAATTTGCTAAATCGTTTAAGTTAAAAAACAAAAAATATAAAAAACTAGCCTAGAAGTTTTTAAAAACTAGTAATATTATTATCGATATTATTTTTATTTTAATTAATTTTTATTAATAGTATAAGTTTTATTTAAAGTATTTTTTTTTATATATAAATAAAAATATTATTTTAAGTTTTAATTTAAACTAAATAGCGATATTTTTATTTAAAATTATAATAAAAACTTTAAATTATTTTTTTTTAAAAAAAGCATATTTTTAAATTATTTCGATAAATTTATAAAAAATTTAATAAAAATAATATATATATATAATATTATAATTTTAATTATTAAACTATTTTTATATTAATATTATTATTATTTTTATAAATAAAGTCGTAAAACGTTAAAAAAATCTGTTTTTATATTTTTATATTTATTAAAATTAATTTTAATATTATTACTAAAATTTTATAAATAAATATAATATATTTTTTTATTAAATATAATAAAATATTAATAGATTTTAGCGCTATTTATAAATATATTTTTACCGAAAATAATTTATTAAATTTTATTATTAAAATAATTAGTAAAAAATTTAACGTTGTTTTATAATATTAAAATAAAACGATTAGTAAAAAAGTCGCTAAATTTTAGTTTAATAGTTAAATAATTAATATTATTATTAAAAAAATATATAAATAATTACTAAAATTATTAATAAAATAATTTCGTTTTCGGTAAACTATTTAATATTTTAGGTTTAATTTAAAATAAAAAAAATTTTTAGTTTTATAAAATTTATATAAATTTTTTTAAAAATATAAAAATATATATATTTAATATAATTAATTATTTTTTAATAAAAATTTAAACCTAAATTTATATAATTTTAAAAAATAAATACTAATTTAGTAAAAAAAAAAAGTTTCGGGTTATTTTTTATACTAAAAATAATATTAGTAATAAATTTTTAAATATTATTAAAACTAGTAGTTATTAAATTTATAAAATTTAAATTAAGTTTTATAATTTATTTTATAAAAAGCTAATTAAAAATAATATTATTTATTTCGAATTTTAAATAATTAGTAGTTATTATTAAAATATTTATTATATTTTTTATAATTAGTTATATTTTTTAAAAATATTAAATATTAATATTTTTTATATAAAAAGCTAAAAATTTTTAAAAAAATATAAAAATATAAAAAAAGTAGCAAAATTATAATAGCTTAAAATTTAATAATTTTTAATTTTATTTTTTATATAGATTTTAAAAATTTTAAACTAGAAAAAAAAAATAAATCGGCTTAATTAGTAAAAATTTGTTTTATTTATATTATAGTAAAAGTTTTTATATTTTAATAAAATAGATTTTTGGTTAAAAAAAATAAATTAATAATATAAAATATTCAATTATAAATTTAGTAAAAAAAAATAGTTTATATTTTAAATCGTTAATAAATTATAATATAAAATTTAAACTAATTATAGTATTATTATTAAAATATTTAAAAAATTTGTTTAAATTTTTAAATTTTAATAGAAATAATATTACTATTACTAAAAATTATTAAGCCGTTTTTTATAATTTTTTAATTTATTAAAATATAAAAAAATTTAATACTAAGTTAATTTTTATAAATTATATTAATTTAGTTATTTTTAAAAATAGCTACTACTAAAATTATTTTTAGTAATTTAAGTTAATTTTTTTCAATTATTTTAAAAAAAATATTCGTAAAAATAGATTAATATATATAATTTTAATCGTTAATATTAATTTTAGAAATTATATTTCTATTTTTTAATATAAAATTAATATTAATATTAATATAAATTTTATAAATATTACGGTCGAAGTTTATAAATTTAGTAATATAATTATAAAAAAAATAATAAAATAAAGGTTTTTTAGTTAGCTTTTTTTAAATTTATAAACGTAAATTAATAGTTTTTTGAAATTATTATAAATAATATATTATATATTAATAAATTTAAATTAAACGATAAAATTAAAAAAAATAGTAATATATTAATATAAATATATATTATTTACGATTTCTTTAACGCTATATTTTTAAAAAACTATAATTATAAAAAAAAAAAAAAATTAAAGCTAATTAAATAAATAAAAATATATAAATAGTATAATTACGAAAATAAAAAATAAATAAATAAAAATAGCAAATTAATAAAAAGTTAAAATAAAAATTAAATAAATATTTTAAAATAAATATAAAAATATAGTTTATTTTTTTTTCGTTAAACTAAAAATAAAAAGTTTATTTTTTATAGATTTTTATATAGCTTTAGTTATATAGTTTTTCGATAATTTTTTTTATATTAATAATTTATTATTAGCTAGGTTTTTTTAACAAATTATTTAGCTAATAAAAATAATAAATAATAATAAATAATTAATAAAAAATTAAATATTACTAAAATAAATTAAAAACTATATTTAATAATAAAAATAGTATAATTTAGTTATTTTTTGCTTAATTAAGTATTTTTTTTTTTTTTTTAATAAAATATAAAATTTTTAACTTTATTTTTTTAAAAATTTTATTTTTTACTACAAATTATTTTAATTATATTAATTTTTTTTTAATTAATTTATTTTATATATAAAAATAATAATTGTAATTATAAAAAATATTTAAATAAAAAATGCTCCGAAAAAAACTTGATTCCGTGCTTTTTTTATTTAATTTAATATTTAACTAATTTAGTTTTATATTTTTTGCAAATTTTAGTAATTATAAATTAATTTACTAATTATAAATTAGTTTAATAATATATTATTTAGTTTTATTTTTTTATTTTTGTTATTTCGTATTATTAATATAAATAATTTTATTAAACTATAAAAATTAAACTAAAAAAAAAAAAATAAACCTTATAAATTAAAGCTAAAAAAAGTAAAATTTATTTATTTAAATTTTTATATTTAAATTAGTATTAATTTATTTATATTAATTAGATATAAAAATATATTATTATCTATATTTTTAACGATATAATTAGTTAATATTATATTTAATAAAATTATACTATTAAATTTATTATTATTACTAATATAATTAAAAATATATAAAATTAATTTTGTTAAGCTTTTTTAAAAAATTACTTTTTTAAATTTATTTTTATCGAATTTATTTAAAGTAGTTTTTTTGATATAATAATAACGAAATTTTTCCGAAACGTATACAGTTTTTTTGCTTTAATTATTTAAATTTTTAACGTTTTAAATTTAATATTTTATAATTATTATAAAAAGTTATTTCGAAATTTAGAAATAAACAAAGTTTTTTATTAAAAAATATATCTTTTTTTTAATTATTATTTATTATTAAAATTTTAAAATAGCGTTTATAATAATTATATATTTAATATTAATACTAATTATTATTTATTTTATTTAAAATATTTTCGATATAAATAAACAAAACTTTTTTATATTAGTTTATGTTTAAAATTAATTAATAAATATATTAATAAAAATAATATAAAAATTTTAAACGACTTTATTAGTATTTATTAAACAAATTTAATCGAATTTTTTCCGATTTTGTTAAAAATTTTATTTAATTACAATTTTAAAAATACTTTTCCGTTTAGCAAAGCCGGTATTTTTAAAAAGTAAAAAAAAAAAAAAATAAAAATAATAAAGAAAAAAAAGAAAAAAATATATTTTATATTAAATTCGAATATTAGAAAAAAAACAAAAAAAATGCTAAATAATTACAACTATTTATATTAATAAGTTTTTAAAATATAGGTTTTAATATATTATTTTATAAATTTTTAAAAACTATTTTATATATTTATATAATATAAAACTATAATATAAAAAAATATATTATTTTAAATAATAAATAAATAATTTTATTAAAAATAAAAATTATAAAACGAAAAAAAAAAATAAAACTAATCTAAGTAAAAATATTATTATAATTTTATTATCGATTTAATAATAAGCTTTGTTTTATTATTAATAATTATATAATTATTATTTTTTTTAATAGTTTTAAATTTAAAAGAAGCGATTAATTTCCTAAAATTATATAAATTAGTATTTAAATTATTTATAATATATAATTATTTTAACTAGTTTTAAATATTGCTGCTAAAATTAATAAGTTTTTAATAGCTTTTTTTGTTTTTTCGGAATATTTTAAGCTTATTTATAATATAAATATTATAAAAAATTGCGTTATTTAAATTTTTAAAGCTATATTTTTTATTTCTAATAGTTTTTATAATTTTATAAAATTTTTTTTATTTATAATTAAGTTTAATAATATTTAATATATTTTTAAATTATAAATTATTAAATATTAAAACTAATATTTTTTTTTCAAATTATTTTCGGATTCTTTATATATATTTTATATTTAATTTTAAAACTATTTATTGCTGTTTAGTTATAATAATAGTTTTAATTTTATTAATATTAAATTTTCGTCGTTTTAATTAGCGTATTTTTATAGTAATTAAATTTTTATAGTTTAATATTATTTTTTAATATAAAATTTATTAAAACGGTATTATATATTTAATAAATATAAAAAATAATCGACTAAAAACTATTTTATAAATAGATTTTCTATAATATTTAATTAATATTTTATTTATTTAAAATATAATAAAAAAATAATTAGTCTATTTTATTTCTATTTTATTTATAAATTATATAAAATTATATTATATAATTTAGTAATTTTTTTTTACAAAACTTTAATTTTATAAATAGTAAATAGATTTATATAAAATTTTAAATTTAAAAATTTATATAGCTATAAAAATTTTTCTTTTATTTTTAGAATTATTATTGATTTTAATTTTATAAAAAATACTATATTATATAATTATTTTTTTTTATATAAATAGTTTAATTTTATTAAATATAATTCGGTAAATAATTTTTATTTTTATATATATTAAAGATTTATATTAAGTTTTAATAATAATAAAATATTTATTATATTTTAGTATATATTAAATATTTAAAATTTAAATAAAAAGTAAATTAGTGTAGTTTTAGTTATTTTAATATATTTCAATTTTTTTGCTATTTATAAAAAGTTAGTATTAAATATAAATAATAATAGTTTTTTTATATTTAATATATAAATCTAATTAATAATAAATAGTGCTAATTTAATAATATATTAAATTTTGTTTTCGATATATTAGTTTTATATAAATGTTAATAATAATTAGCTTTTTTTTTTTTAAATTATTTATAATTTGCCGTATTTTACGTTTTTTAGTAGCTAGTTTTTAAAACAATTTATTAAATATAAAAAAAAATATAGCTTTAGTTTTAAAACGTTTTTTTTATATATTAAATTTATATTTTAAGCTATTTAAAATTAATAAAATTTATAAAAAATAGGCAATATTTTTAAATTTTTCTATTTAATATTTATTTATATTTAAAAATTTATTTTTATTAATAATAATTTCGAATTTAAAATTAAATAAGCTATTTATTATATTAATTTAAATATTAATTAATAAAATATATAATTAAAAGTTAAAAAAATCTTTAATATTATTTTTTTATTTTTTATTTAAACTATTAAAAAAACCGGCTAGTTTTTTAAAAAGTTTATTAATAATAATATTTTTTTTTTATATATATAATATAATTTAAAATTAAATATTTTAATATATATAATTTATTAAATAATAATAATATTTAAAAAAAATATTAAAATTATTATTAAACTATATAATTATAATTTTAGTATTTATTTTAAAATAAAATCGAATATTATATAAATAGTTTTAAAGCTATTAAAACGATTTAATAACTTTTAAAAGCTTTTTTTTTATAATATTATAGTTAAATTTTATTTTTTTTTCAAGTTTTAAATTTAAATTTAGTAAATTTAATATATTTATTAACGATTTAATATAAAATATAGCTTTATTTTATATTTAAAATATTAATTTTAAATTATATATTATTAATATTTTTAGTATAAAATAATATAATTAAATATTTCGAATTTATTAAAATATTTTTAAATATTTATATAAATTTAGCTTAATCTAGGTTTTAATAAAAAATAGTATTTTTTTTAAAAAAATAATTTAATAATAAAATAATAATAATATATATAAAAATCTAAATTCGATAATAGACGGTTATTTTAAAAAATATTCGTAATTCGAAAATGTTGCGAGGTATTAGCTATTTAACGATTTTAATAATTTTTTTTTTTAAAGTCGTCGGCTATTTGTTTTATATAAATAATTAATAATATTAGCCGAAGCTTTATAAAATTCCGATTTTTTTTATATTTACTATAGCGCTAGCTAATTCGAAATTTAAAAAGACAATATTAATATTTTTTAAATATTTTAGCATAAATTTATAAATACCGAGAAATAAAAACTAATTATTATATTTTATTATTAGTTCTTAAATTGCAACGTTATTAAAAAAAAATTCGCATTTTTCCGAAATATAGTTATATAGCATTTTTTTTATTATACGAATAAAATAAATAATTAAGTTCGTAAATTTTTAAAATATATTTATTATTTATATTATACCAATTAAAGTCGAAAAAATTGTTATTAAACAACTGTTTATGGCAAAAAAATACTAATTATAGCTAAAAAAAATATTAATTAGTATTAAAATAATATATATAGTAAATTTTTCCGCAAATTTATCTATATATCGTAGCAAAAAAATATCCTTTATAGTAATTTTATTTAATTTAGTTATTAAATTAATAAATCGAAATCTACTGTTTTTTTTGCTAATAAAGAATTATATATTTTTATATAAACTAGCTAATTTTTTAAATAGCTTATTATTATATTTAGTTTTAATAATATCTATAATTTTTTTATATAAAAGTTTCGGTATTAGAATTTATTTTGTTTATTACGTTAAATATAATATTGTTTTAATTTTATAAAGCGGAAAAATCTCGTTTTTAATTTTTTTAATTTTTATAAAATTCTATAATAAAACTGCTTTTTTTCGAAATAAAATTTCGATTAATATATTCTGTTTTTTTGTTATTAATTTTATATTTTTTAAATTATTTATTATTTTTTTAAATCGTTTTTACGTTATTTAATAGTTATACGGCTTTTTTATAAAACGCGAATAAATATTTATATAAAGTTTTTTTTTAAAAAATATAGTTTTTTTTTTAACTTCGTTTTTAACCAATTTAAATATAAACTTTTTTTAATTAATTAATTTTAAAAATATAGATTTATTAAAAAATATATTATTAACTAGTTATATTTTTTTTTATTTAAATTTATATATAGTTTAAATATTAATCGGACGAAATTTAGAAATAATATTAAATAATATAATATTGCAATTTTTATTTAAAATTTAATAATATTATAATATATTTTTGTTTAATAAAATAATATAGATTTTTTATTATTTTTAATTTTGAGTTTATATCGAAGAAATAAGAGAAATTTAAGCTAATTTATATAAATTAATGCTATATTTATAATATTAAAATTTTAAAAAATTTGTAAAATTATAAAAATATTTAATAATAATATATTTTAAATAGGTAAAATAATTATATTTATATTTTAAATTATTTAGAAAAAAAAATGGATATTTTCTTCTTTTTTTAATAAAAAAAGGCTAATTATAGCTATTTAAAAGGCTTAAGTTATAAATAGTTTTTAGTTTTCCGATTTATTTTATTTAGATTTTTTATTATTAAATAAAGCTATTAATATAATAATTTTTGCGTTGCTAAAAATAAAAATTTTTATTATATATCTTTTTTTAAAAAACGTAATTATTTAAATAATTACTATAAAATTTATTTTTAATAAAAATAAATAATTATATTAGTTATTATTAATTATATAAAATAAAATTTTTATATTTTTTTTAATAAATTAAACTAAAAATTTAGCAAAGCTAAAAATTTATATATTATATTATTTATTAAAATTATGCTATTAAATAATAGTTTTTTTTATTAAAATATTATATTTTTAAATATAGCTTATAATAATTAAACTAGTTTATATATTAATATTAATAATTTTTATAATTAAATTATTTATAAAATTATTTTTTATTTAAATAGTAATTTTTAATAAAACTCGAATAAAAATTTTTATAAATATAATAAATAAGTCTATTTTAAGTTTAAAAAACAATATAATTAATATTATTAATATATAGAAAATTTCTATTATTTTATAATAATTATAGATTTTATTTTTTTAAATTTTAGCTGCTTTAAATATATTAACTATATTAATTATAATAATAAGTTTTCGAAAAATATACTATATAATAGTTTTAAGTTTTAATATATTTATAGTTATAGTTACAAGATATAGTGGACCTACTTCTATAATAGTTAAGGTTTACTGGTGCGCGGGAAATTCCTTATCGATAGATAAATAGCGGGATAAAAAATTTAGGTTCATTTAGTGCCGCGTGCCCTGCAGGCGCTGCATTTACTTACTTTTTTTCCTTTAATTTAATATTAATTCGTTGATTTTAGTTATTAATTTGCGATATTATTATTTATATATATCTTATTATAATAATATTGAGTTTTTTTTAAAGTAGTACTAGCGATAGTTTTACTTTTAATTATACTATTTTATCTATATATTAAGTATTATATATAGCTTTGCTTATATCGATTTGTAGTTTTGTATATTATAAATATTTTATTTTATTTATATATATTGACAGCGTTATATTAAAGTTTTGTTTTTATCGATTTGCAGTTTTATATATATATATTTATTTAAAAGCTGCAATAAAGAGTTATTTTATATTTTTAAAATTTAAATTAAAAGGTTTTTTATATATTATATATATAGCTTTTAAAGTTTAAGAAAAAAAAAGCACTTTTAATATCTTTATTATTGCTTAAAAGCCTACGATTAAAATGCTTTTTTATTTATTTTTAATAAGCTTAAGTTATTATAAAGTATATATAGTATATATTTATTATATCGTTATGTTACGTTTTTTTTGTTTTTTTTTTATATATAAATTGATATTTTTTATACTTATTTTCGCTATATATTATTATTATATTTAGTAAATTTTTTACTATATAATAAATATAAGCTTTTATCGCTATATAAATTAAATATTTACGTTAAACTTTCGTCGATAATTTCGATATATAAATAATTTAATTACGCGTAGATTATATTATTAAAATTAATTATTTTAATTAGATACTTTTTACTATATAATAAGCCCTTATTTTGACTATTATTACGTATTATTTACGTTTTGTTTTTTTTAACTTTTTACTATTTATTAGCTAGCTTAAATATGAAGCATAAAAGCCTTTTTTTAAAAACAAATTATATATTAATAGCAATGTTTTCGGCAATAACGAAGCCCGATTTTTATATATATACAGCTATTTCGACTTTAAAGTACAACTTATAGTATATTTTTTTTTTGCTAATTTTACTATTTTCGATTATACTATTTTTTTTTGCCGCTTTTAACTACATATACTACAATTTTAATAGATAAATTTATATTACGAAGAAATTTTGCTTTTTTATTTTTAAAAACGGAAGTAATATACGTATATTTTTTATATTTTAGGAAAAGGTTAGTTAAAAAATAGGTATTATAGTATAGCCAAAAGCTTTGTATATCTAGGATTTCTGCGTAATATTATTAAAAAAAATATAGGCAAAATTAAATAATAAAAAATTACTATTTAATATTTATAATAAATTTATTTTATTACTATTATATTTTATAGATTATAAAAATAACCTAAGGCAAAAATTTAAGCTTTTTATATTTTAAAATAATATAGTTATAGATTTTAGTATTATTAATATTAATATCATTTATATTAATATATTTACAAATCGTATTGTTTTAATTTAGATTTTTTATAAATAGGCTATATTTTATTTTATATTAAAAAAACGCTTTATACGCTAATTTTATAATAAATATAAGTATTATAGCTCTAAAATTTATTGATATAAATCGTGCTTTTTGCTATTTACGAATATTTAAAAAAATATTGGTATTATTAAATTTAATAATAGCTATTCCAATAATTAATAATTATTAATAGTTGCCTATTTTTTATTTTATTTAATTTAACGTTTTTATTGAAGAATATTATTATCGATATACTTTAATTTTTATTGCAAAAATAAAAGAATTAAGTCAATTCGCGCTAATTTTGTTATTTTTAATAAATTTACCAAAATCTAGCTTTTAAAAAAGGGAAATAATTACAAAATATAATAGATCTATTTTTGTAATAGTTAAAATTTATTAATACGCAGGAAATTCCTTATCGATAGATAAATAGCAGGATAAAGAATTTAGGTTTATTTAGTATTGCGCGCCTCGTAACCGTTGTATTTATTTACTTTTTTTCCTTTAACTTAATATTAATTTGTTAACTTCAGTTATTAACCTGCAATACTGTTGTTTACGCGCGCCCTATTATAACAGTTATAAAATATATATAATAGTCGGCAATTTTTTAATTTATATATATTTAAAATATACCGAAAAAGCTTAAAATCGATAAATAAATAATTCTAGTATTACTTTTTTTTTATTAATCGGCAGAAAGCGATTTTATATTTTAGAATAAAAATATAAAATAATTAAGCTATAAAAAATAAATATTAAAAAAAATTTAATTAGCTGTAGCTTTTTTTTTACTAAAAGTGATAAAAAAGGCTACGGCATTTTTCCTTAATTTAATAATATTTATATTAATATTAGTAGCTTTTTTATTTTTTATTAAATTGCAAATATAATTTTTTTTTTAAATTTAAAAGCAGTAGTAATTAATTTTTTAAATATAGTATTACTTTTTTTATTAAAAATAAATTAGACTTTACTAAATTAAATCGTTTTTAATAATTAACTAATACTAGAAACTTTTTTAAAAATAGTTTTTTTTAGTTTTAAAATAATTTTTAATATTTTAAAATTTTGTTTAAAAATTAAAAGCTAATTAAATTAAACTAAAACTAGCTACAAAAGCTTAAAATTTATAAATAATTCGGCTAGCTGTTTAAAATTTACGTTTTTTATCGAATAATCTATATTATTTAAAATAGCTGCTTTTTTAATTTTTTCAAATATTAATATTTATATAATAATATTACCTTTAGAAATACCGAAACGTCTTTTTTAAATAGCATTTTTTTTTTATAAAAATTTAATTATCTAAACTTTAATTATTTTATCTAATTTTAATAGTTTAACTCGAATAAAAATATTTTTATTTATATAAAATATATATAAATTATATTCGGTTTTATTAAAAACGTTTAACTAGCTAAAATTGTAGTTTATAATTTTGATATAATAAATAAAAATATTGTTTTTTAAAATAATTAAATTAATTTTTCGAAATAAATTAGCTTCGATTTATAGTTCCAGTTATAATTTTTAAGCTATAAAAAGTTTGCTATTATTTTTAAAAAATATTTAGATATTTTTATATTTATTATAAAATTTAAAATATTTATAATAAATATAAATATAGCTTTTGCTTATTAAATATATAATAACCGTTTTACGAAATATTTTTTAAATAATATTATTATTACGTTTTTTTTTCTAAATTATTTTTTTTAAAATTGCTATATTTAAATTAGGCTATTTTTTTTTTTTTATTTATCAAAATACTAAAAGCTAATTTAGTTATAATAAAAAATAAAGCTTTAACGTTTAGTTTTATAGCTAATTTTATAATTATTTAAATAATAAATTTTTCCGTAATTATAATATTTTAACTATTTTTTATATAATTATTTCTAAAAAAACCTGCTAAATTAATTATAATTAAATAGCCGGTTACGATTTTAATTATATTTTTAATTTTATATATATTTATTCTAATTTTTTATATATTTATAGTTTTAACTATAATTCTTTAAACTAAAATATTTATTATAATTATAGCTTTATTTTTAAAATATAAAAAAAGCTACAATTTAAATAATATAAATAAAAATACAAAATATAGTATTAAAATTAGAATATTAATTATAAAATTTTAAAAATTGCTAGCCAAAATTTTTCTATTTTGCTTATTTAACAAAAATATAATATATTTTCATTTTTTCGAATTTTTTTAATAATTCGTTAATTTCGGTTTTAGATATAATAAAACTAGATTAATTAATAGTTTTTAAAATATTACTTTTAAACTATTTATAGATATTTTTAATATTATAAATTTTTCTAAAAGCGACAATTTTGTTATTTATTTTATATTAATCGAATTTAATTTTACTAAAAATCTAACTATTAATATTATCGACTATTTTTTAATAATTTAAAAATTTCAGATTTTTAAAAGTAATTTTATTATAAAATACTATTTTTTTAACTAATATAATATTAATATATACTATTAAATTTTTTATAAATTTATTTGTAGAAACGATTTTTCTATATTTTTTATTTTTATAAATTTAGAAAATATATTTCGAAATAAAATCTTTTAGTTTTATAGTAGTTATAAGTTTTAGTATTTATTTTTTTATTATTTTAATTATATTTGTAATAAAAATAAATTTTTTAATATTATATATTTTAAAATAAAAAGCAAACATTTTTCGCGTTTTTTTCTAAATTATTACTATATTTTAACTAATTATCTATTTAACTTATTTTATAATATTTTTATTTAAACAAAATAGTAGAAATTTTTTAACTATACGTTTATTTAAATAATAATAAATTTTTATATTTTATTATAATTTATTTAACTAGTTAAATATATTTTTTTTATCGAATTAAAGGTTATTTTAAATATAATCTAGATTTTAAATAAACTTAAGCAAATTTTTTAATATATAAATATAATTAATATTAAATATTTTAAATATAATAAATAATATATTTTTTAGTAATATATTTTGATTTATTAATAGTTTAAAATAAATTATTAAAATTTAATAATTTTATATATTATTTATTTTAATATTTATAATTAAAATTAATAGAAACTATTTTTGCTAAATATTATTTAATAAATTTAAATTATTATTATTTACTAATAAAAATTTAATTAATATATTTTTTATTATAAAAAATAATAATTATAATAAACTAAATCTTCGAATAATTTTAAAATTTGTTAATAAAGCTAGTTTAATTAGTAATAATTAAATTTCTTTTTTAATATAATTTAAATATAATATATAAAATTATATATTTACTATTTAATAAACTATTTTTATATAGTTTATAATTTAGAATTTTATAAATTTAAATTAACGTATTAATAAAACCGGTTAATTTTTAAAAGTAGGTTTTTTAGAAAATTTTTAAAATAAATATATATTTTTAATTTAAAAAAAAATACTTTCGATTTAAAAATAATATCCGCGAACGCAATTTCGTAATTTTGAAATTTTTCCTTTTTAAAAATATTATAAAATTATATATTTACAAATTTTTATATAAATTTAACCTATAAAAATTAATATTAGGCAAAAAATATTTTCTAAAATAATAAATAACGTAAAATTATATATAACTAATTAATTATAAAATCTTAAATTTTACTAAATAAAATTTTATTAGTAAATTAGTAAGTTTTTTTTTAATTATATTTAGTTTTAATATTTTTAAATTTAATAAAAATAAATAAAAACTAATCAAAATTTTGCAATTTTGTAAAATTTTCTATTTTAATAAATAGCTATATTTTTTCGGTTTTTATAAATTATTAAAATGCTCGTTTTTGTTGATAAAATAAAGTTTTTTAAAATAAGCCTATAATTTTTAAAATAATATAATAAAAAAAATCTAAATAAATATAGTAAAATTATTAATTTAATTAATTATAAATAATTTTTAAAATATTTTATATTTATTAACTAATAAATTAAAATTAAATATAACGAAATTTTTTACTATTTTATAATTTTTTATTTATTAAAAGTTTAAAGTAATTTTTTTATAAATAATAAATATTATTTTAAAATAAATAGTTGCTTAAAAAAAAAAATTTACAAATTAGCTAGTTATAATAGTTTAAATCGTTTTAATATTTATTTTAAAAACTTTAAAAAAAATAGATAGTTATCGACGTAGATAGCGAAAATTATTTTTATTAAATTTATATATTTTTTTTATTAAATATATATAAAATTTAAATTACTAATTTCTGCTTAAAAAACGCTTTTTATATTTAAATTTTAGTATTAGTTTGTTTTATATTTTAGTTAGACGTTTTTAGTTTATTTAATTTTTTAAAAAAGCTTTATTTATTTTATATAAAAATATATATTAAATAATAAATTTTTTATTAAATCGTTTGTTTATTTTTTTATATAAAATTATAAGTTAAAATTTTAATATATAACTAATAAAATTTTTAAAATTTTTAATATTAAATAATATAATAAATTTAATTAAATAATATTCGGATTATATTTTAATTTAATTTAAATTATTTATAATATATTATTAAACTATTAAAAAATAAATTAAGTTTATATTTATCGAAATATTAATATATTAATTTATATTTTGGTTTATTTTAATATAATTTATAATCTAAAAATTAACGATTTATTAAAAATAATATTATTATATTTTAAAAATATAAATTTAGCTTTTATAATTATAACTAAATATTAATTTAAAATATTATATTTAAATTATATTAGCTAATTAAAGTTAAATAAAAGCTTTTATAAAAATTAAAAGCTTTTTTTACGATTTGTAAAAATTTCGTTTTAGAATTTTCTAAATGCCGCTTTTTTAAAGTCGATTATTTACTAGTTTTTGTTTTTTAATGCTTATTTTTTTTATCTAAATTTAAGGTTATAAAACGGTTTAAAATAATAAGATTAAATAATAATAATTTTATAGTTTATATATTTTATAATATAATAAAAAAAAATATTAAAAATATTCTAAGAATTTTTTAGAAAAAAAAACGAAATTAAGAAAACTGTAGTAAAATAAACTAATCGAAAATTTTTATTAGTACCTAATTTTTTTTCTAACTAAAAAACTAAAAATTTTCGAAAATAGGTAAATTTAAGTTTTCGGATTTTTGCTATATAAAATTAAAATTATTTAAAATTTTTAAATAAAATAATAAATTATTTTTGATATTAATAATAATTAAAAAAATAAAATAGGCTAATTAAATTTTTTTTTTATAAATAATAGCTTTAATAATATTTATTATTAATAACGATATTTAGAAATTTTTTATAATAATAAAATTATATTTATTATATTTTTAATTAAGTTTTATTAATTTACGATATTGTCGTTTTATTTTATAGGTTTAATTTTTATATTACTACTATATTATAATACGTTTTTTATAATTAGAAAGTTTTTTTTTTTTATATATATATTTTTTTTTTAAATATTAGTTTTTATAATAATAAGTTTATATTATATTATTACTAATAATAATAATAATATTTTTATTGTAATTTTTTTATATTTTTATAAAATTACTACTTATTTTTAAAAAATAAATAAGCTAATATTATATATATTAATATTTATAAAAACGTTTCGATATTTAAAATAGTTTTAATAATATTATATTTAGTATACGATTTATCGTTTAGTATATTTTTGGCCGATAAATTATTCTAATTTATTAAAATAATATAAATAGTAATAACAAAAAATTTTTTAATTTTATATCTCGATTTTTTAATAGTTCGAAAATTTAATCGGAAATTAAAAATCGGTTCTAGCTAATAGCTTATACTAATTTTTTAAAATTTCCGACATTTTTTTATTTTTAATATTATAAGCTTTTCTATTTATTTTTTGCTTTTTTAAAATAATAACATTTTTAATATTTTAACTATAAAACTATTAAACTATTATTTATACTATATTAAAAATAGTATTAATATTGTTTTTATTATTATTATAATTATAGCAAAATTTATTTAATATTTTAAAAACTAAATAGCTAGTAATATTAAAAATATACTAGCTTTTTTATTATAATTATTTTTTATTTTTTAGCAAATTTAATTTTGTAGGTTTTTTTTATAATATATTTAATTTTCGTTTTTTTTTTATCTAAATAATAAAGCTATTATATTATATTTTATTATTTATAATTCGTAAAATTGCTAGATATATTAAATTAAATATATATTTTATAGTAAGATATAAATAATAATTTGTCTTATTTATAAAAAAGCGGAAAAAAAATTAAGCTAATTAAATAATATTAATTATTAATTTCGAATTTAAATATTATATAAATCGGTTTTTGCTAAATTTTTGAATATTTCGAAACTATATTTTTTTTAGTTAGTTTAAATTTAATAAATTTTATCTAATCTAGTTTTTAAACCTTTATAACAAAATTTTATAATAAAATTAATATTATATAAAAATAAAAACTAATCAATATTTTCGAAATAAAAAAATATAAATAATATCTTAATATTCTATCGTAGCGCTAAATTATATTAGCTAGTTCGATAATTATTTTAGTTAGCTCGAGTTAAATTATTATTAAAATCGGGTCCGAGATAAAAGCTTAATATAACTAATACTATTCAAAAATAAGGCGCGCAAGTTTTTAAAAAGTATTAAAAACTGGAAAATTAATAAATTTTTATAATTTAAACATTTATATATAAAAATTATTATATATAAAAGCTTAACGCAAAATTTATTTATTATATTTCTAGTTGTTGATTTTTCTGCGTTTGCTATTTTGCTAAAATTAAGCTAATTGTGTTGAAAATGTAACGTATTATAATTATATAATCACTACCCCTATTTCACTATGAATGTACTCTTATTCATGTCATCCTGACTCGAAGATCATAAGGCAAGGGTGCCGTTATCTTCTGTGTACGCCTACTTGACAATCTTACAACCCCAGCAACCCAATACGAGAAAGATGTGGCTACCGAATCGAGTGGTCAGAGCGAGGTTGATGATAATGTAGCCTGATGCAACCTAGGAATTCGATTTCGAACCAGCACCTGATTTACGTGCTTTTCTGGGCCGTTTAACGTGACGTGGATAAGAGGCACGACGACTTGTGTGGAGTTTGGATGTCTAGAATCAACGCGGTTTGTCCGAGTGCTCAGCTCTAGGTTATTCGCTTCGTACAGACGTTCTCTTTTCATCAAATGTACAGACATGTAAGTCCAGGGGCTTCTTTAAGTTGATGGGACTGGGTGCGAGGGCTGTAGCAGACTGCCGTGCGATGCCGTAGGACATCTATGATCAATCAGCGACAGCAGGCTTGTCCGGGTAGGGGACTGTGTCTGAGCAGTATGAAGAGAAGGGAATAACAGAGTGTCATATAGAACTATAATGCCTATATATATACCTGAAAGCTAGTGGCGTCGTTCACATTTCTCGTTAAAGACTCAGTCATATGACAGCTCCTTTCGGAATTATTGATTATACGCAGTGCTTATCCTTAGCGGTAGCCCTATTATTTTGGTCGTATGGCCTTAATCATTCAGTCCTCTTGACAAGTATATTCAACATCTAACCCTGCGATCACTGAAAGGTAAATCTTAATTGTATATTCTTGGTCATCTGAGCAGTCTTACATGATAAGTCACGGGTAGGAGCAGTTTTTGATGCCTTTTCGCCGGTTTTCCTCTTCTTACAACTATCTTAGCAAATGGCAATCTAGTAGGTCGTAGGAGCTGAAATATCAAAGGTTAAGGAATATGCAATTGATCTTGCGAGCTTTTGCTTGGCGCTTTTAACTCACTAGCTCTGACATAGCGGTGCTTCAGAGGCACAGTCCGCCGGCCGACTTGGGTAGAGTTTTCGCCGTCGAATAATGTTTCTAGCTGTCAGCAATAGTCTAGACTAATGGCTGAACTAGCCAAAAAAAAAGAGAAAAAAAAAGCCCCCAGATCGTCGACCAATCTCCAAACCTTAGAACTTGCCTATTTCTCCAACACTTCTCCCGGTAGTTCCTAAGTCATCCAAGCACCTCATTCAACCCGAACACTGTTCACGCGCCCTCTTATAATCAAGTATATCGAGCCCATCATGCTGAGACCATATGAGATTGTCGGTAAGTCACTACCTAGTTGAATCATCATAGTTTCACAAAATCTGTTCTGCAATCAGAATCCTTTGACTAAGACAACGACTAGTTGCGATTTTGCACCCAGTTGGAAATGGCTAGCGGTAAACCTTTTGGGTTATTTCTTCGACCTTTTAGCTCTTGGCTTTTTCTTCGTGTTGTATTTGGCGCTTCACGATATCGGACTTCGCATGTGGGATTACGCTCGCTTTTATTGGGAGCGCTATATCAGACTAAGGTTGGCACAACCCACCCACAGAAAAAAGCCTATAAACTTATAGGTAGCCTATAAATTTATTAGGTCAATATAGGTTCTATAGGTTGTGGATTTTAACCTATAGAAACTTATAGGTAGTTAAATAGGCTCTATAAATTGTGGGTTTTAATTTATAAAAACCTATAAGTAGTTAAATAAGTTAATAAGTTTTAGGTTGCTATTTATAAAATCTATAGAAATAAAATCTATAAAAATTTAATAAAAGTTTTTGTATAATATTTTAAATAGCAAAATATAGTATTTATATATTAATTTATATACTAATTTATAGTATATTTATTTTTTTTTATTATTTTTTTTATTATTACGTTTATTATTACGTTTATTATTATGTTTATTATTATATTTACTATTAATATTATTATTACGTTTAATATTAGTAATTATTTTATTAATAGTTTTTTTAATAGCAGTTGTTTTAATAATAGGTTTTTAAATATTATTTAAATAATCAATATTAATAATTATAACTTTAATAGTATAAATTCAAAAACGGTTAAAGTTTTATTAAATATTAATTTTTTTAGCGTTGCTAATTTTTTATATATTTGTTAGGTTTTTATTTTATAAATTATTATGAGAATTGATATCCGGGCCCCCTGCCTTTTTTATCCGGGCCCCCTCCCCGCCAAATCCGTGCCCTCTGATTGGTCAGACCCTCCGGCCCCACCCAATAGTGCCTGTAGCCCCCCGTAAGCCCCTGTAGGCCCCAGTTGCCAGTACCTATATAGAATTTTTCCCAAAAATTAACACAACATCATGATATAATTTTTTCAACATTAATACTACTACTTTTGTACCTCACCTCCACAACTTTATTACGACGAGGTAAAAGTACGGCAATATTACGAGGGGCCCGGAGCAGCGCTAAGGCAAGGCTGCTACCTTCTAGCGTATCCGCCGGTAAAGCTAAAGCTCGAGGAACGGGCACAAGCACTCTTGCCATCGTTAACACCATAAGGACACGTCAACAGGCACTAAAATGGGCTTTACGAAAAGTTATTAATTTAACAGGCACCGACGTCGGCGTCGGTAAAGTTAACGGAAATTACGAAGGCGCAAATATATTTAATAAAATACTAGAAAATAATTCGCAAATAGTATAAAAATATACTAAATGTATAAGGTTAGAAAGTATATCAAGAATCATTAATATATTAATTAATATATTAATCGATATATCGATGCAAACTTATCGGAAATGGCGTTTTTAAAAAAATTTAAGCATTTTAGGCACTATAGCAAAAACTATTAATAAAAGTATTAGATACATAACGATAGCTTTATTTTAGTAATAGGCCGGTTTTTATGGGAAAGTATATTATATATACTTTTTTAGAAAATCCTAAAAGTAGTCAATTAATGTATCTTTTTACAAAAACAGATTTAATAGTAGAAAACATCAAAAATAATGTTTTTAAGAGATTTCTAAAGCTATAGATCTAGTTGACTTGTTAATTTTTTGAAATTGGTATATATAATATGCTCTATCAAAAAACTGAGGTGTAAGTAATATAGTAGGGAGGGGGCCCGGATAAAAAAGGCAGGGGGCTCGGATATTAATTCTCATTATTATTTATATTAGTATTTAAAAAACAAAAGTTTCAACGTTTAATAGCTTCGATATTAATAAGTTTTATAATTATTATAATATATTAAATTAAATTAATATTTTTGGTTTAAAAAATAACTTTTTTTATATAAATTATAGCTAAATTTGCAGCTAAAAAAGATTAATATATTAATTAATATATTAAAAATAGGTTTAAATATATCGGTAAAAAAAGTAATAAAAATCGATTTAATAGCTTTTTATAAAATATTAAAAATATTAATTTATATATAATAGTTATTAAAATTTTAATAAATATCGTAAATAATTTTGTAAATTAAATATTAAAAAGAAATTTTAAAAATTAAAAACAAATCCAGTTTAAACTATTATAAATATTATATTTTGCAAAAAGTTTTATTTATTTAGTTAATTAATAAATATATTAATATTATATTAATTTTTAAATTTACTATATAGCTAATTAAGTTAAAAATTTTTAATTTTTTTATATATAACTATTTAAATTAGCTAACTATTATTATTACTAAATTTATTTTTATTAATAGATTAATTATTATTATTACTAGGTTTATTTTTATTAATAAATTAATTGTTATTATCGCTAAATTTACAAAATATAGTAATACAAAAATAAAAAATTTAGCAAAATTAATATAATAATTAATATATTAAATAAATAAAATTTTTTTAATTAATTTACTAAAAATAGTTAAAAATATTAAAATAGAAATTATAATTAAAAGTTAATAAAAAAGTAGTAAAAATTAATATTAATATTTTGGAAAAAATTAGGTTTAATAATATAAACTTATTTATTTATAAATTTAGAAAATATAGCTAAAATTTTAAAACAAAAACGTTTAAATTTATTTTTTTAAAAAATATAGCCTAAAATTAAAATATTTATAAAATATTAAAAATTTACGAAATATATTAAAAATTTTGAAATAACTTAAATAATTATAATATTAAATTTTTTAACTAATCGATATAATAAATCAAAATTTTTTATAATAGTAATAATACGTTTTATATAAATTATATATTATTAAATATTTAAACTAATTAATTTCGTAATATAAAATTGGCTAAAAAAAATTTAATATTTAAAAATATTTAAATAATATATATTTTGGCAGCTTTTTGTAAAATAGTATATATATTATTTTAAAAACGTAGGTTAAAATTAAAACTTTAAATAATTTTTTTTATTAAATATCGAAATAAAATTTTAAATATTAAAAATTTAATATTTTTTTAATATTACTAAATATTATATAAAACAATTATTATATTATTAATAAATATATTAATTATATATTAATTTATTAATTTATTATTAAATTATTAATAATAAATTTAAATATAAAATTTTAAAATAAGCGTTTTTTTTTAGATTAATTTTTAGTAATTTTTTTCTAGCTAATATTAAATATAGTTTTTTTAGCTAATTTAGTTACTAAATTTTAGTATTGCTATATTTATATTAAATATTTTAAAAGCTATAATAGTAAATTTAATAATATTAATTTATATAATTATATTATTAATTATAATAAATATTTAAATATTATAATTTAATATATTATTTTGAATTAGTAAAAAAGTTAATAATATTTTTAATAAACGTAAAGTTTCGGATTATTTTTTAAATAAAAAAAATATTACAAAAAAATTTTTTGTTTAAAATTAAAAAAAAATAATTTGAAAAAAAAATTTAAATATAAAAATGTTTAAATATAAAATTTAAAAATTTTTTAAAATAATACTAAAAAAAAAGCAGAAAAAAAAATATATTTCCGGCTTTATTATTTTATATAAATTAATATAAATATTATTATATTTAATAATTTTATTATTTTAATATATATTTTTATTTATTAAAATATAAAAACGTAATAAATATTTTCGGATTTTTTTAAGAAAATTTTGAAAACTTTGCAAAAAAAAACTATTCCGAAAACTTTATAAAAAAAAATAAATTAATAACTTTTTTTTTATAATAACTAAATTTTATTATAATATTAAATAAACTATATTAATAAAATAAAAAAAACGAAAACCTGCTAAATATACTAATTTGCAATATATTTTTAAAATATTTCTAAAACGGAAAAAATAATAATTTCTAAACCGACGTATTTTTAAATAATAATATTTTTTCGTAGTTAACGAATTTTCGGAAATTTTTACTAAAAACAATAAATAATTTACTAAAAAAAAGCAATTTGAATTATTATATTTATTTACTAATATAAAATATTTTATTTTTAAACTAAATAAAATTTATAATAATTTATATTCAATATAAAAATTAGTTTTAAAAATAAAATAAATTATTATCGTTTTAAATATTTAAATTTCGAAATAAAAATATATAAAAAAGTTAATATTAAACGGCTTAAATTATTATTAAAAAGCTAAAAATAATATATAAATATTATAACAAAATATTAAAATATTTTAAATTTTTTTAAAAAATTGGAATAAGTTTTATAGTAAAATATCGAAAAAATTCGAAATATTCTAAAAATATTATTAAAAAAAAGTCTAAAACTTAAATAAAAAAAGAAAAAAAATAAAGAAAACTAAATATATTAATTATATACTAATTTTAAAAAAATATAATTGAATTTAATAATTTAAATTAGTTATAAATAAAAATAATTATAAAAAATATATTTAATATATATAATTTTTTTACTAAAAAAAGCGTTTAGCTAATATATATTTAATTTATATATATTTATAATAATAAATATATAAATATTTTTTAATTTAAAAAACTGTTTTTAAAAAATATATATATATTTTATTAATAAATTATAAAAATTACGCTATATTTTAATTAAAATATAAATATATAAATTTAAAAAGTAAATTTATGCTAATAATAAAATATTTTATATTTTAATAAGTCGAAATTTGCAATAAATAGCAAAAATATTTATTATAAATAATAATTCGAATTTTAATTTAAAATAAATTAAAAACTAATTAATTATTTAAAAATATTTAAAAAATTAAGCAAAATGGGTAAATTATTTTTTATATTTTTTTTATATAGTTTAGTTTATTTTTAGCGACTTTCTTACTAGTTTATATATTTTATTAATTATTATTAATTAAAAAATTATATTAAAAAATATATAAATTAATAAAAAAAAAATCTAAAAAAAATATAATAAAAAAAAAACCTATAAACTACATAATTTTAATAAAACTATTAAAAAAATAAATTAATTTAAAATATTTTAAATATTAGCAAATATATTAATTAATATATTAATTAATTATATAATTACGTTAATTTATTATTTATATTAATATAAATATTAAATATTAACGACGTTTTTTCGACTTTTAATAAAAAATAAAAAATAATTATAGTTTATATATTAAACGTTTATTTTATATAGTTTAAAATGTCAAAATTTACTAAAATTTTACGGTTTTTATATTTATATAAATTTAAATTTTATAACTAGCAATTAAAAAGTTTATTTAATAAAAAAATGTATTAAAAAATGCTTTTTTTATTATAAAAATAATTTAAACTATTTATATTAATATTTTAGTAAAAATTACTACTATATTTTTATAGTTTATTAATATTTTTAATTTTTTTCGAAAAATATAAATTAGCTATATTTTATTAAACTATTATATTTTTTTAAAATATTTTTTTAAAACTATTAATTATATTATTAATATATTATTAAAATAAAAATTTTTAGTTTTATATTTATTAAAAAGTTAAAAAAGGTATTATATAATATCGGATATAATTTTTTTAATAATATCTTTTAAAATATAATTAGTATAATAAAATATCCAGAGCTAAAATAACTAAATTTAAGTAATATATTTAAATAATCGATAAAATAAATAAAAGCAAATAATAATAACAAATTTTTATTACTAATTTTAAGTTTTAAAAACTAGAAATAGCCGAAATTATTTTTTTATAAATTTTTCTAATTTCGTTATTTTCGAAAAAAATGTTTTTTTATAAATAAATAGATTTAATAAATTTTAAAAAACTTTAATAATTATTCGTTAAATTTAAAAAATTAAATTATAATAAAAATAAACTACTATAAACGCTAAAATTTATAAAATTTCGGAAATTTGTAAAAATATTTTTAATAGTTTTATAAAATATAACTAAAATTTATATTATTAAAATTTAAACTATATTATTATTAAAAAACGCAATTATTATATAACGTTATAAAATTTTATTATTATTATTAGTTTTTATAAAAAATATTAAATAATAATATTATTATTAATTATAAAATAATATTTTATAATTTTAATATTTTTTTTTAATATTAATACCTAAATTTTTTAAATAAAAGCTAGTAAAAATAAAAAAAAACTAATTAAATCAAAAAAAAACTCTAAAAAAAATAATTTAACTAAAAATCGAATTTAAATTTATATAATAAATAGGTTTTATTTTTAAAAAATTATAAAATAGTATAATTTAGTTAATTATTAAAAATAAGCTTATTTAACTATATTTAATAATTTAATAAAACTATTAGCTAATATATTTATTATATTTAAATAAAATATAGCAATAATTTTACTATTAATATTTTATTAAATATATTAAAAATTTATTAAAATATATTTTATATAATTACAATATTTAAAATTTTTTAAAACTTTTATAGTTTTTATATTATTAAAAAATATAATAACTAATAAAATAATTAAATATCCAATTTTTTAATAAAATTTTCGCAACTATTTTATTTTATAAATAGTTTTTATATAAGCTATAAATTTAATTTTTAAAATAAATAATATAATAATAAAAACTTTTTTTAATTTTTAAATAATAATAATATTTATAATAATTACTAAATATTTTTAAATAGATTTTTTCGTAATTTTATATTCGGCAAAATCGTTATTTACTATAATAATTAGCTAAAAATTTTTAAAATAAAAGTTTTTAAAATATAAATAAATTAAATTTATTTTATAATAAATTAATAATTTTATAATATTTTTTAAATATCGAAAAAAATACTTTTTTTAAAATATATATATATTATAATAATTATTATATTATAAAAATAATATTAGTTTTAATAATTATTATAATATATATTATAATATTTATTAATATTTAATATTACTTTAAATTAAAAATTGAAAACTTATAATTAATAAAATAAATTAAATTTATTAAAAGCGGTATTTTAATAAATTTAATATTTACTAAATTTAATTTAATTAATGCTTATTTAATATATTAATTTTAATTTAAATATAAAATTTAAATAACTATATTATAAATAATTAAAACTTTTAAAAATTAAATTATAAAGCTTTTATTTTCGATAAAAATTTTTTTATTTAGCTAAATTTTTAAAGCTTTAATATAAACAAAATTTAGCTTTATAATAAAATAATTATTAATATAAATAATAATATAATAATTTATACTAATATTTTAATATATTAAAAAATCCGAAATTAGAAAAAAAAAACCGAAATTTTTTACAATTTTAATAAATCTTTTTTATTAAATTTTAAAAGCTTATTTTAAATTATATAAAATTTTAAAAATTACTAAAACTTGTTTTATAAAAAGGTTATAATTATATTTTATAACAAATTTTAATAATTTTAGATCTTTTAATACTATTTTTAATATATTTAAAAATAAAAAATAAATCGTTTTTTATAAATCGTTATATAAAAATATATTTATAAAATCTATTTATTTAATTATTTAATTATTTAAAATAGTTAAAGCTAAAAGAATTTTTTAAATAAATAAAATTATAATAGCTGCAAAAATTTTATTATAATTAATATTTTTAATTTATTTAAAGCTTTTAATAATAAAGCAAAATTTAAATTTATATATATAATTTTACTAATTAATTTTAAATTTTAATATTTATTATATACTAATGGTTTTTTATTTAATACTATTTTTAATAATAAATTTTAAAGTTTTAATAAATAATAATTATTAAAATTTATTTTTATATATAATAAACTATTTTTTTATTAAAAAGTTTTTTAATATTTAAAATAATAATTTAAATTATAATTTAATATTAATTATAATATATATAATTTAATAAATAAAATA